>VMDO01009100.1:0-79430 GCA_007922755.1 Pedetes capensis
CCTCCTCCTCCTCCTTTCTCTTCTCCCCCTGTCTTCATTTTTCTTCTTTTTGTGATACTGGGGGATTGAATCCAAGGCTCTGAACATACTTTGCAAGTGCTCTAATAGCCTCCTTTTAATTTTTGATCTTCAGACAAGGTCCCTACTAAGTCATGCAGGCTGTCTCTGGCCTCAAATGTGTATTCCTCCTACCTCTGCTTCCTGAGTTGCTGGTATTACAGATGTGTGCCATCATGCTTCAATTCTCTTTTTTAAAATTATAGACTTGCTTATAAGCAGATCATGCAGCATGTACATTCCTCTTTAGTAATGAAAACTTTTCAGTGTTGGGGTCCATGCTTTCACATATCTTTCTTTTTTTTTTTTTTTTCCGGTGGTGGGGGTGGAACTCCAGGGCCTCAAAAAGGCTAAGCAAGCACTTTCCCATCAAGCTACATATCCCAGCCCTATGTTTCCAGAATTTTAAATGAGATTGTTGCGGTCTGAAAAAGTTTCTGCTAAACTCTTCACTGTCAATTTTCTTGGGGGTTCTTTTTCTTCTGTAGTTTCCTTTTCTCTTGCTTCTTCTTCCGTTATGTCTTCACCATGTGGTAAGAATTTTTTAGCTCTATTATAATCTTATAGGATCATTGCAATATATGTGGCCCACTGTTGACCAAAATACTGTTATGTGGCACATGACTGTAGATAGAAACATTTGCCCTCAACTTCCAGTCCAGCCTAAGAATATTTCCTTACCTTTACGTCCACTTTAGGAACATGTTCACTCCAATTTGTCATCTCCTTCTCATGTACCCCCTTTTGCTCCCCTCTCATCTCCTCATTCTCTACCTACAGATCCCAATTTTCCTCTCCCCAGACTCACCTGTGTCCCTAACTCTACTTCTCAGACCTACTTCAGGCTCTCCCCACGAAATGCAACTCTCTAGATCACCCATTCTCTACCCACATTCTCCTCACCCCTTCATGGGTCTTTGCCTCATCTTCCTTGACTCATTTCCTATTCTTCCTTCGCCTCCCACTCTGCCTTTGAAAACCCTTGTTCCTCCACTTTCAGCTTCTCCACAGTCATTCTGCCCACCTCCAGCCTATGGCCAAAGCTAGCTCTTTCTTGGGGCTCCACTTCTGCAAAGCCTTCCCTGGTAGAGGCTGTTTATACTCTTAAATCCAAAGGATGTCAGGGTTAAGGCAGGGAGAGGCTGGTTCTTTTCACCAAAGCCTGGCGCAGTTCCTTATTCCACCTTCTTCTTTTAAAAACCCTTGATACTTCAAGGGTCAGGCCATTTAGTTGCACTGAACTTTGTCCCTAATCATGCTGTCATCTAGGGACTCGAGAACAATGTGCTTTATTTATCAAGGATCTTGCTACCTCTCTCATAAGCACCCTCTTCCCTCTCTACCCCACTCATGTTCTCATAACCCAGGAGGATTTCAACAGCCATGTCAGCATCCTGTCTCCTGCATTCTATTTTGGCTATGGCCACACCCTGGATCTTGTCATCACTTGGAACTACTCCAACTTCATTACTCCCTTTCTGATCACAACTCTCTCAATCAACTATTTCTAAGATAAGGGCTTTCTGACTCCATTGGGACATCTAGTCCTTAATGCTTTCTCTCTCTCTTATCTAGTTTAGGTTTTAAGGTCTATTATTTCAACTACTCTTCAATTTAATTATCCTTTGTCCTTCCATTGCATCCACCTGACAAAATTCAAATATAGATCAATTCAACTAACCTCTCTGCACCCCCCAGTAGGTGGCTGAATGTTGTTGGGGGGAAATACACATTATACAACCATGCAAACTACTGCTGCTGCAATTTAATGGTCACTAACCTTGACAAGGCTATCATAAGCACCTAGAAATCTGTATGCTTCCTTAGTTATCTTGCTCCTATTCACTTCTGCTGCTATTTCAATCTTCCTCCGCTCTTTTCAATCTTACACATCTCCAATCTCACTCTTACTAGCTAATATCATATGTGCCTACTTCACAAAGAAAATATACCATCAAATGCAAATTCCCTCAACTTCCTGCCACTAGACCCACTGATGTGCTAATAACACATATGCTTGCTTCCCTTTTGTCACAATTCAAATGTTCCTCTACTTTTTTTTTTTTTTTTTTTTTTTGCGGTACTGGGGGTTGGATCCAGGGTCTCATGCTTGCATGCTCTGCAAGTGCTGGACCACTGAGCTGCACCCCCAGCCCATTTTTTACTTTTTGAGACAGGGTCTTGCTAAATTACGCAGACTGCCTCTGGTCTCGAACTTGCAATCCTCCTGCCTCCACCTCCCGAGCTGCTGGGGTTACAGGCGTGTGCCACCATGCCCGGCTCACGTTCCTCTACTTTTTAAAGTGAATTGCTTGGCCAGGCATGGGGGTCTGGGGGGTGCAGGACTGTAATTTCAGTGACTCAGGAGGCAGTAGGATTTCAAGTTTGAGGCTAGGGGCAACCCGTGTAATTTAGAGAGACCCTGTTGCAAGATAACAAAAAATGGACTGAGATTACAGCTCAGTTTTAGAGCACTTGCAAAGTATGCACCTGCGTTCAAGCTCCTGGTACTGAGAGGAATAAAAAAAGGGAACTCTTCCATCAGTGCCTTGGATCCCCAATCTTATTTATTTTTCAGGGGGAAACATTCTCTTAGTTATCTTGTCTCTCCTGTATCTTTTTCCTCTTTGCTGAATCTATGACAAGAGCATCTCTCCCTTCTAAATAAAAACCTTACCCCTTCTAGCCATTGTCTTCTCTATTTATTCTCCTAAATGGCCAAACTTCTTGAAAGTGTTCACTTCGAAGCCAGGCACAGTGGTGCATGCCTGCAATCCCAGCCACTCAGGAAGCAGAGGCAGGGGGATCGTGAGTTCAATACCAGAAGCAGCCTGTGTAATTTAGTGAGACTCTGTCTCAAGATAAAGAAATAAATAAGGGAGCAGGGGTGCAGTTTAGTGATAGAGCACTTGCAAAGTATGTGGGAGGCCCTGGCTTCAGCCCCCCAGCAAGCACCCCATACAAAAAATGTATTCATGTGTTCCCTTTCTTATCTTCCTATCCACTTCTCAGGTTCCACTGAAACTACACTTGCAGAAGTCATCAACAACTTCCTTACTTGTAAATCCAGTGGCGTTTTTGAGACTTTATTTTACTTAGTCATCAGCCTTCAACTCTTTCCTCTTCTAGCTTCTGAAACACTATGTCTACTACCAATTATCTTCTTATCATTTTTTTTTTTACATTTCATCTCCATTATCTTTACAAGTTTATTCTCCTTTGCCAAACCTTCAAATTTAGGTGCTTCTCAGGGCTGTCTTAGGCCCTTTTCTTACTCTACACATACTCTCCAAGCAAGCTCAAAAAATCTAGTGTGACTGCCATCTACAAAGTCCTATAGACCCCCACATTTCTATTTCAACTTTATTTTATTTTATTATTTATTTATTTTTGTGGTCCTTGGGGGTTGTTCCCAGGGCTTTGCATATACTTTGCAAATGCTCTACCACTGGGCTGCACCCCCAGCCCCCTTTTTACTTTTTGAGACAGGGACCCGATAGATTATGCAGTCTAGCTCTGGCCTCAAACTTGTGAACCTCCTGTCTCCGCCTCCTGAGTCACTGGGATTCCAGGCATGTACCACTATGCCTGGCTTCTACTTCCAGTTTAGACTTTTCTTTTGAATTCCAATTAGGCATATTCAAGTGCCTCCTGGACACCTGCACCTATATGTTCTACTGATACCTCAAACTCCCCAAGCCCAGAATTGACTTCCTCTTAAAAACCCTGCTTCCTCTTCTTCCTTTTTGCCCTAACCAGAAGCCTCCAAGTCATTCTTCATTTCTCCTACTTCCACTACACTCAAGCAGTCACTGAGTCCAGTTCTTTCTAGCTATAAGCACCTAAGAAATCCATTCTCTACTTTCCATTTCAGCTGCCACTGCATACTTTGTTGGTCTCATTAGTCCTTGGATGGGAGACCACCTGGGAATACCAGGTATGGCAGGCTAGGGGGAAGGACCTGGCAATCCACTCTTGAAACAATCTGCCATTGAAAACCCTATGAATAGCATAAAAGCACTGACATAGTGCCTGGCATGGCAGTGTTGGAGAGTGTTTCCTTCTGTTGTACATAGGGTTGCTATGAGTCAGACCTGGCTTGACAGCACCTAACAACAACAACAACAACAACAACAACAAACGCCATGCTTTATGCCACTATAACCCTTCCCTACCACTGAAACAACTTCCTATTTCCTTCCTTCTCCCAATTCTCAATATATTCTCTGCACTGTTTTAAACCACCTCTGATTATTACTTCCCTGCTTAAAACCCTACAATGACTCCCTATTGTTCTCATGATAAATCTAAGCCCTTGTTCTCACAGGTATAAAATGTTTTGGAAAATATGTTACCACCAGTAATATCTACCTGTAAGTTCAAAGTTGAGCTTGGCATCACTCTCCCGGATCAAGGCTACTCCTTCCCTGGTTTCCTTCACATTAGATTCTCTTCGGGCCATGCTTCATGTAATTTCTAGCACTAATCTCTCACTTTCCCTTCTTTAAGCTTCTCCTAGGAATACTTTTCCCCTCCCTGTCTCCACAAGTCTTTCAAGGCCCAGCTCAAGAACCATCCACATTGCCATTAGTGGCCCTTCTCTCAGGCCCTGAGCTCCTAAAATCCTTACTTTCCTGTAGTATTTACTCTCTGCATAGGGTTAGAGTTGGTTCGTGCGTGGTTTCTCTCCCTCTCCCCTTAAGATTTATATGTTAGCCCCCCAAATTTGATCCTAGAGCCCAAGGTACCTTAGCCCAGTTTTCAGTACATAGCAGTTAAATGCGTGGGTAAGTGTAAGAAAGCTGTACTCCCTAGCCTCTTGGTGTCTCCCACGAACAGGGTATTTTCTAAGTCACCAAAGACCATCTCTCAATCAGCCAGCCAGAATATGCCTCAATCCCACTGGGTGGAGGATGGGTCGGCACGCGGCGTCTAGGCCGTTTTGTACGGTTTTCTACCTCCAGCCCTGATTTGCGGCTAGTAGAGGATGGTAGTGAAAGTTAGACGATGCAAGTCCAAGGGTACTGTGTTCCACCGTGTGGGATAAGCCGTTTTGAGGAGAGACCCTCCCCATTCCCAGAATACAGCAACTCTCCAGCCGCCTCTTACCTTCACCCGAGGTTGGCGACTCTCCCTAACTGGCACCCTAGCAGACCAATACCTGATTCAAATCTGGGGAGTCAGCCAATAGCGGCGGGCCAGAGATCGCCAAGGGCGGGACATGGTTGCTAGGGTAGGGGTAGCGAGGTGCTGCAAGAGGCTCTGAGAAACTCCTTGGTTGCTACGGGAGGTCACAGAGCGCGGCTCAGGGATTGGGCAGTGTCGGGGACGGGGTGGGGACTGGGTAGCGCAGGAGGCTCCAGGGCGAGGCCGGAGTACGCGAGCGGGAGTTCCGGCGGTAGGCCTGTGCTGAGGGCCGGCACTTTCACCATGGCCTCAGTTGAGCTGGACTACACCATCGAGATCCCGGATCAGCCCTGCCGGAGCCAGAGTATGGAACAAGGGTTGGGTCCATTCGTGGGGAGGTGACCTAAGGTGTCTTCGGGTGGCGAGTGCAGCTGTAGTCCCGCCTGTCTCGCGGCCCCGCCCTCCCGCGGCCCGCCCCCTCCTAGGGTCCTGCTGGTCCCACACTTTGCGGGGCACAGAGAGCCCCGCCCCCTTCCGAGCCCCGCCCGAGCTCGCGCCTCCCCTTTTGAGCCCCACGGATTCCCTGCGTCTGCAGCTTGGTGGAGGCCCACACTTTTTTTTTTTTTTTTTTTTTTTTTTTTTTAAGTTTTCTCATCCTGGGGTCCTCAGGCCTGTACCCTTGTTTCTCTTGTGGTAACTGGAGCAATTGAAGCATGCCAGGGTTGCGCCTGATTCTTTTGATTGAGATCGGGCTTCTTCTCGCCCCTCATCACTAGTGTGGCTAGGAGTACCATCCGTTATTTCCTTCCCCGAAAGAACGGGGTCCTGAGGGCGGTATGTGTGGGGGGGTGCGGGGGGCCTGTGGTTCTCAAGACGGAGATTCAGAACCCCTAGCCTTCGCTCACCACTGCTCTTGACAGTGTTTAACAGAGCCGACTTTGCCCTCAGATGGAGAACTCTGTTGAAATCCTAACTCTCCCTTTAGTAGTTGGATGACCTTTGGTAAGCTACCTGCTCTGAACTTCAGCTTCCTCTTGTGCAAAACGAGGGCAACAATAGTAAACTTCCTCCTAGGATTGTTGGTTTCACTGAGATTATTGCTATAAAAGAGCCAGCATAAGGCCTGATATGGAATGGGTTTAGTAATTGGCATTTAGGATAGCATTGTTTCCAGCCTGCAGTCGTATCATTGAAGTAAGATGTGTAGGAGGCTCCACAAAATTGTTGTTGTTGTTAGGTGCCATCAAATCGTGTCTGACTCATAGAGACCCTCATAGGGTTTTCAATGGCTGATTGTTTCAGGATTGCTTTGGGAGTGGATTGCCACATCCTTCTCCCATTTTTGTGGTGCTGGGAATTGAACCCAGGACTTCAGAGCAGCGCTCTACCAACTGAGCTAAATCCCAGCCCTCCACAAAATTAGTAGCCTTTAAAGCAGGCCTGCATGGCAGTGTAAATTGTGGGGTGAAAAAAAGGGAAAGTTGTCCCCTTTGGGAATTATGGTAGAGGAGTCGGGATACAGGTCAGCTTAAGCTCTACATGCCTCTAGCCTGCATTACTCCAGGATGACCTTCCTGTCTCCAGTCTCACTGCTAGCAGCTTGGCCTCTTGCTACCATGGTGATCTTCCTAATGCAAAGGTTTGATCTTATCACCACTCTTCATAAAACCCTTCAGTGGCCCCTTATTGCCCTCAGGATAAATCAAGTCCAGATTCCTTGGCATGGAAGTCCTTCATAATTTAGCAGCCCTTGCATACCTCTTTGATCGCTATGTCCTTCCCTTGTTCAGTGTGAATTTTACGTTCTGGTAATACCAAACAGTTTGTGATTCTTCACACATTTTTTGCTTCTCTGCCTTTGCTTCTGTTCTTCCTCTGTATGGAATACCATTTCCCCTCTCCTGCCCCTCAGTCCCCTGGCTTGTCCAGCTCATCATGTTAGGCTTAGCTCAGATGTTGCCTCCTTCAGGAGAGCCTTCCCAGACCCCTTTGGTAGCTTTGTTTATTCCTTGGTTAAAGTGTAGGAGAAGAGGGCAGCAGCCCTTCCTCTCAAAGAACAGATGGCTCCAACCAGCTGTTTTCCCCTAGAGCTTATATATGTAAAAATACTTTTGAAAAGTTTTGGCATCTGGTGAGATGAAGTCACTTAATATTACCCTCAGAAAGCCTTTAGCTGCAAAGGGCTGAAATTGCTTTCTTTTTTGGCCAGGAGGGCAGAAATTCTCTCTGCTCTCATGGGTAACCTGATGGTCTTTATTTACATTTCTGCTCTACCTCTTACTAGCTCTATGGCTTTGGCAAGTTATTAAACTTCAGATTCCTCCACTGTTAAATGGGAGTAATAATAATGCCTACTTCCCAGGATTGTGAGGGTTAACAGGATAGTGGCTGCATGTGTGTGCATGGAATGGAGCAGGTGCTCTGTCAGTGCATTTCTTCCCCTGGGCTTTCCCCTCACTGCTTCAGGAGGCGGGGGCTTAGAATTGGAAGACATCTCAGGGGACCACTTTGTTCGGCTGCCCTCTGCTAGCATGAGGGCATTCTGTTGCTAGCAGGCCCTTTTCTGACAGGATGCTTCCTCCCAAACACTCTGGCCTGTTGGCAGCTGCTGGGATTATTAGAAAGCACTTCCCTTTCTTGAACCACAATAGATATGTCTGCTCTCAGCAGACATAGCATTTGCTATGTTTTGGCCATGGGTTAGCTGCTGGTGCCTCAGAAGTGATTCATGTGCAGGTGTTCTTTAGGGAGCTGTGGTTTTGGGGCAGAAGGGAGGGTTTATGAACAGGTGGTTTCAAAATGATGTGGTAACTGCAGGGCTGAAGATTGTTGTGGTGGGTATAACATAGAGCAAGTACATTCTCTTCCTCTCTTCAAGAGATTTAGACCTTCCTTGAATCTCTCTTCTCCAAGACAAATGCAGTACCTCCAGGGCCTTAATTGGTTCCTCCTGATTGGGCTGCCTCCAGATAGGCTTTAGTTCTTTATACTTTTCACTCTCACAGTGCGTGCCCCAGAGCAGGAGGTCTTAGAACCCCTCAGAAGGAGTTGGGGACACTGGACCCCTGAATCCACTTGGTTTCTCCTCTTCAGAGAGTTCCTATCCAGGCTGATAAGTCTGCACAGAGTGACAAGTCTTTGGCAGCTCCAGAGATTGTCTTTTTTGCAATTACTGTTTAATGGTGAAGTGTGTAGCACAGTCGTATTTGGTTTTTAGAATTGCTTTCTCCCTGTATTTGAAATAAAAACCACAGGGCCTGACACCCCTGTGAGTTGACAAAGAGGTGAGCAGCTTTTGTTGGCATATCATTTAGCCAGAAGGCAGCTGCAGACTGAGGTTATTTAGAGCCCTGGGCTTTGTGGGCCAGGCTGCATAGTGAGGATCCTCCTGCTGGGAATCCCACCAGCCAGTATCTGGCTGTCATCTCTTTTACTTGGAATCTGCTTTTCCTCTCTTTTTCTTGGTCCAGTAATCTTCTTGCTGTCCCGATCCTAGCTCTGCATTTGTTTCTTTGGGGGAAGATTGTCTCCTGGGGCTTCTACAGCACTGTATTACCCTCTTGTGGTACCTTTCACAGCTTTACTAATTGTTGTTGGGCGCTGGCAGGCATATAGTGCCAAGTGAGCTGACTAGAGTGACTTGGAAGCACTGTGTGCCCAAGCCAGAGCTGTTTTGACATCCTGGCGGGGCTGCACTTCCCCCTCCCCACATCCAGGCAATGGTCAGCTAAGTCCCACCCAGTCTCCACTTTTTATTTTTTGTAGTGTTACTGGTAGAACCCAGGGCCTCTCACATGCTAGGTAAGCGCTCTACCACTGAGCTACACCCCCAGCCAAAGCAGCAGCCTTCGTAAAGGCACCTCATGTTGCTCTCATGTTCAGTGAACATTAAAAAAGAAAGTCATTCATAGAATTAATGGGACTGAGGCCTTGGGGTAGAGACTGGGGTTTTGCCCTCAAGTATCTTGCCCAGATTTCAACTGGAGAGCCTTACTCCAAAGCTTGTGCATAGAAAGATTTCAGTTGCCATTAGGATGGGCTGCCTGAATGCAATGCCATTTCTAGGAAACAGTGATGGATATGCACAAAGAAAGGGATGTCCATACAAATTTTTATTACAGCCCCAAATTGGAAAAAACATCATGTCCAATAATGGGAGATTGGTCACCATAAATTATGAAACATTCTACAGCTGCTCTGCAGCCACTAAAAATAATGGTGTAGAAATATATAAACTGACAGGGAAAGATGTTCACAATATATTGCTAAATGGAAGAAAGCAGATTACAAACAGTATGGTTCCAATTTTATTAGGTATTCATTTTCTACTTTTTCTACAGCGAGCATGCATTACTTGTGAAGTAATAATAATTTCATATTATTGAACTCTTTCTCTGTGCCTGGTGCATTGCTAAGCCCTCCATGATCATGATCTTACTCAATTCTTTGTATTATTATCCCCATTTCACAGATACAGAAATTGAAACTTAGAGAGCTTTTTCAAGGTCTATTTCATAGTCAAGTGGCAGAGTGAAAAATATGAACCCAGACATGTTTTTATATAATATGGTATGCTATTCTACTAAGCTTATTAAGTTGTTATTTCTTTTTTGTTTTATTATTTATTTATTTATTTTGAGACAAGATCACTCTATATAGTCCAGACTGGACTTGAACTCCCAGTCCTCCTGCCTCAGCCTCCAGACTGCTGGGATTACAGGTGTGTACCACCATGCCCAGCCCCTAAGTTGTTATTTCAAAAAGTATACTTAAAACTTTTTTGGTTTAAATATAGGAGCAGTGAGACTCTAGAAAGTATTTCTGGGCAGTAATTTGGGGATCCTTTCATCCTTTACATTTTAAAAGCAGAACATAGTTTCTTTGTGTTTTGATTCTGACGTGAAAATAAGAAAGCATACTGGTATATTGTGCCACAAACACTTATGCCTTGTCAACCCTCTCCTTTGTCTTCCCTATACACCCCTGGGATATACACAATCTAATTTATGCCTTAGTTTATGACTTGAACTGTTGTACAACATACGTATTTGTAATTCTTGTGTTTTTGCTGTCAGTGTTATTTGTTGAGAAATTCTAGATGACAGGGAGCCTGGGAGATTGAATTGCTTTGTGGAGTGCTCAAGAATAGGGTAGAAAAAATATTTCTGTATTGCAAATGGGCTTCTGGGCATCTTTGACCTCTTTAACTTCTTTATTGCTTTGACTGGACCACCTCCCTTGTTGTGGTTTGGAAATAACCACTTTGAAAAAGTGATACATATTGGTTTTAATTTTTTTTTCTTTTTTGGCGGTCCAGGGATTGAACTCAGGGCCTCTTGCATGCTAGGTAGCACTCTACCTACCTAGTTATATCCCCAGTCGCATACTGATTTTAGAAAATGGGCTTAAAAAATCATGAAGAAAAAATTGCTTCTAATTTCAGATATGATTGCTATTAATATTTTATTTTTTCCTATGTATAAAATGTTTGTGTGTTGTTGTTGTTAGGTGCTGTCAAGTAGGGTCCAACTCACAGCAACCCTAAGTACGACAGAATGAAAGACTCCCCAACACTGTGCCAGGCACATGATCTTTTAATGTTTAGGCCCATTGTTGCAGTCACTGTGTCAATCCATCTAGTCGAAGGTCTTTCTTTTTATCGTTGAACTGCCACTCTACCAAACACGATGTCCTACACCAGGCATTGGTCCCTCCTGACAACATATCCAAAGTACACCAGACATAGTCTAGCCATCGTTGCTTCCAAGGAGCACTCTGATTGCACTTCTTCTAGGACAGATCTGTTGGTTCTTTTTGCAGTCCATGGTATAGTCAGTATTCATCTCTACCACTGTAATTCAAAAGCATCAATTCTCCTGTCTCCCCTGTTCAACATCCAGCTTTCACAACCATACGATACGACTGAAAATACCATGGAATGAGTCAGGTGCAACTTCATCTTCAGTGTGATATCTTTCCTTTTCAACACTTTAAAGAGGTCTTTTGCAACAGCTTTTCCCAATGTGATACGTCTTTTGATTTCTTAATTTCTGCTTCCATGGGTGTTGATTGTAGAACCAAGTAAAGCAAAATTTTGGACAAACTCAATCTTTTTTTCATTTATCCTGAAGTTATGTACTGACCCAGTTGGAAGGATTTTTGTTTTCTTGATATTGAAGTGCAGTCCATACTGAAGGCAATGTTCTTTCATCTTCATCAGTAAATGCTTCAAATCTTCTTCAGTTTCAACAAGGAAAGTTGTGTCATCTGTGTAATGCAGGTTGTTAATGAATCTTCCTCCAATCATGATGCCATGTTCTTCTTCATAAAGTCTAGCTTCTCGAATTATTTGCTCAGCATAGAGACTGAGGAGGTATGGTGAAAGGATTCAGCCCTGACACATACCTTTCTTGACTTTAAACCAGGCAGTGTTTTCTTGTTCTATTTGAACGACTGCCTTCTGGTCCATGTACAGATTCCTCATGAGTACAGTTAAATGTTCTGGTATTGCCATTCTTCACAATGTTGTCCATAATTTATTGTGATCTGCAAAGTTAAATGCCTTTGCATAATCAGTAAAACATAGATAGACATTCTTTCTGGTATTCTCTGCTTTGGGCAGATGATTAGCGATAATGTCCTGGGTTCCACACCCTCTTCTGATTCTGGCTTGATTTTCTGTCAGTTTCCTGTTCATGCACTGCTGTAGTAGCTTTTGAATGATCTTTAGCAAAATTTTGCTTGCATGTGATATTAATGATATCATTTGATAACTTCCACATTTGGTTGGATCTCCTTTCTTAGGAATAGGCACAAATATGGATCTCTTCCAGTTGACCAGGTAGCTGTTTTCCAAATCTGTTGGCATATAAACAAGTGAGCACTTCCAGTGCTGCATCTGTTTGTTAAAACATTTCAATTAGTACTCTATCAATTCCTGGTGTATATATGTATATTTCAAGGATATTCTGTTGTGATACTACTTTGCTTTTTCATTTAATGTATTACTGATTTTTTTTTTTTTTTTGAGACAAGTTCTCACTGTGTAGACCAGGCTGGCTTCAAACTTGCGTTGATCCTCCTGCTTCACCTTCTCAAATGCTGGGATTTACAGGCATGTGTCACCATGCCTGGCTTATATTACTATTTTTAAAAAGTAATGACACTGTCCTAGAAGTAGTGCAACCAGAGTGCTCCTTGGAAGCAAGGATGGCTAGACTATGTCTTAGGTATTTTGGACATGCTGTCAGGAGGGACCAATCCCTGAAGAAGGAGATCATGTGTGGGATAGTGGCATGTCAATGAAAGAAAGGAAAACCCTCAACTAAATGGATTGACACTGTGTCTGCAACAATGGGCTTAAACATAAATAAGATCGTATGCCTGACAGAATCGGGGAGGTGTTTTGCTGTGTTGTGCCTATGGTCACCATGACTCAGACCTGACTTGATGGCACCTAACAGTAAAAGAACCTCCTCATTTTCCACCTCCATTTACCATCATGTCTGCTCAGCAAAGCTATCCTTTGCTTATGGTTGATGGAGTTGATCATGTAGGTTTATTGGGAACGATCTTCCCCAGTGTAAGGACAGATGTGCTTGCATCGTTATTACTGTTGCATGCTTTGGCATCAGTTATTAAAAAAACAAAAAGAATAATGAAAAAAAAGTAATGACATTGAGATGTGATTCACACATTATAAAATTTACCCTTTTAGGATTTACAATTCATTGTTTTTTAGTATATTCATAGAATTGTGAAACCTAATTTCAGAACATTTTCATCACTGAGAAGGAACCCTCCTACCTATTAGTAGTCACTTCCCATTCCCTCCATTAATCTACTTTCTGTCTCTATACATTTGCTTACTGGATATTTTATGTAAATAGAATCATACAATATGTGGCTTTTTGCTCTTACTTCTTTCACTTAGTATCATGTTTTCAAGGTTCATCCGTGCTGTAGCATGGGTAGTTCCATTCCTTTCCTTTCCTCTCCTCTCCTCTTCTCTTTCTCTTCCTCTTTCTCTTCCTCTTTCTCTTTCTCCTCTTTCCCTTTCCCTTTCCTTTTCCTTTCTTGATACAAGGTCTCACTCAATAGCCTAGGCTTGCCTGGAATGTGCTATGTAGACCAGGCTGGCCTCAAACTCAAGTTGATCCTCCTGCCTCAGCCTCGTGAGTGCTAGGATTACAGGTTTGCACTACGACACCCACCTTGTTGTTGTTGTTAGGTGCCATTGAGTCGAATCCGACACATAGCAACCATATGAACAGCCAAACGAAACACTCCCTGATTCTGTGCCAGGCACACAATCTTATTTATGTTTAAGCCCATTGTTGCAGACACAGTGTCAATCCATCTAGTTGAGGGTTTTGCTTTTTATCACTGACTTGCCACTCCCCCAAACACGATGTCCTTCTTCAGGGATTGGTCTCTTCTGACTACATGTCCAAAATACATACGACACAATTTAGCCATCCTTTCTTCCAAGAAGCATTCTGGTTGCACTTCTTCTAGGACAGATCTGTTGGTTCTTTTGTCAGTCCATGATATATTCAATATTCATCTCCGGCACCATAATTCAAAAACATCAATTTTCCTGCTTCCTTTCTTCAGTGTCTACCTTTCACAACTGTATGATGTGACTGAAAATACCATGGCAACATTTAGCTTAGTACTTTCTTTTTATGTCCAGATAGTATTCCATTTTATTGATGTATTACATTTTGTTTATACATTCTCAGGTGATAGGATTGTTTCTACCTTTTAGATATTTTGAATAATGCTGCCATGAAAATTCATGTACAAGTTTTTATGGGGACATATGTTTTCATTTCTCTTGGGTATATATTTAGGAGTGGAATTGCTGTGTCCTATAGAGTTTTGTTTTTGTTTTTGTTTTTAGACAGGATCTCTGTATGTAATCCAGGCTGGCTTTGAACTTGTGATCCTCCTTCCTCCACCTCCCAGTGCCTGTATTACAGTGTTTAATTTTTTTAGAAACTGAACTCTTTCCAAAGTGACTTTTATATTCCTACCAGCAGCGTATGAGGGTTTTGACTTCTCCATGTTCTCATCAACACTTGCTGTTATCTGACTTTTCTGATTAAAGCCATCCTAGTAGGCAGAAAGTGATACTTCATTGTGGTTTTGCTTTTATTTTCCCTAATGACTATGATGGCTACAGCCATACCACCCAGGTGTCCGATCTTATCATATCTCAGAAGCTAAGCAAGGTTGGGCCTAGTTAGTATTTGGATGGGAGACTGCTGGGGAATACCAGGTGTTGTAGGCTTGGGAGAGTGCTTTAGGCTTGGGAAAAGGACCCAGCAGCCCACTCCTGCAAGCCATTGAAAACCCTATGAATAGCTAAGAAACACTGACAATAGTGCCAGGCATGGCACAGTGTCAAGTAGTGTTTTGTTCTGTTGCACATAGGTTTCTATGAATCGGACCCTACTTGATGGCACCTAACAACAACAACTATGATATCAAACATCTTTCCATGTACTTATTGGCTATTTGTATATCTTCTTTGGGGAAATGTCTATTCAAATCCTTTGCTCATTTTAAATTTAGGTATTTGTTGTTTTGTTTTTGAATTGTAAGAGAATTAAAAAAAAAATACTAGATACAAGCTCCTTATCAGATATGTGATTTACAAGTATTTTCTCCATTCTGTGGGAGTTTTTTCACTTTTTTTTGGATGGTGTCCTTTGAAATACAAAGACTTTTAATTTTTTTGAAATTCCAAATTATTTGTTTGTTGTTCTTTGTGCTTTTGGTGTCACATTTAAGAAACTACTGCCTAACTCAGGATCACAAAGATTTATTCATATGCTTTTTTCTCCTACTACTCCTCCTCCTCTTCCTGCTGCTGTTGCTGCTGCTGCTGCTGCTGCTGCCGCCGCCGCCGCTGCTGCTGCCGCTGCCGCTGCTGCCACCGCCGCTGCTGCTGCTGCCGCTGCTGCCGCTGCCGCCGCCGCTGCTGCCGCTGCTGCCGCTGCCGCTGCTGCTGCCGCTGCTGCCGCCGCTGCTGCCGCCGCCGCTGCTGCTGCTGCTGCTGCTGCTGCTGCTGCTGCTGCTGCTGCTGCTGCTGCTGCTTCTTCTTCTTCTTCTTCTTCTTCTTCTTCTTCTTCTTCTTCTTCTTCTTCTTCTTCTTCTTCTTCTTCTTCTTCTGTGATACTAGGGGGCTGAACTCAGGGCCTCGTGCATACTTTGCAAGTGCTCTTCTACTGAGCTGCACCCATGGGCCCTTTTTTATTTTTAATATTGAGACAGAGTTTCACTAAGTTATACAGGCTGTCTCTGGCCTCAAACCTGCAATCCTCCTGCCTCTGTCTCCCAAGTTGCTGGGATTACAAGTGTGGCCACCACTCCAGCTTCATATATTTTTTTCTAAGAGCTATATAGTTTTAGCTCTTACATTTATGCCTGTGATCTACTTAATGTATTAACTAAATATTTCTGTGTAAGTCAACATTTTTCTGTCTTAGAAACAGAATTACCAAGTGGCTACCAAGTTCAACCAAGAAGTAGAATTATCAAAAGTTACATGTTTTTGAGACTTTTTAACTTTATCTATTGATTGATTGATTGATTTCTTTGTTTTTTTGAGACAGAGTTTCCCTGTGTAGCCCAGCTTGCCCTGAAAATTGCTGTGTAGATCAGGTTGACCTGGAACTCATATCAATCCTCTTGACTGACTGCTGGGATTACAGCCATGTGCCACCATGCTCAGCTTTTAATACATGCTCCAAAATTATTGTGACTGTCTTTTTATTTTATTTTATTATTTATTTTTTTGCCGTGTACCTAGGCTGGCATTGAACTTGTGATTCTCCCATTTCAGCCTCCTAAGTACAGGAATTACAGGCCAGCACCACCATGCCCATCTTGTGACTCTGTTTCTCACTGTCATTTTCCCCCCTTCCCACCTGTCTCTCTGTTACCCCTGTTCAGGCCTTTGCCATCTCTTACCTTGCATGTTACAGTAGCCTTCTGTCTGTTCCTAACGAACTCTGTCAATGCCGTGTGATAAAGAAGTGGCTTGGTGTTGTCAGGTGCTTGACAGTACAGAGGAGCACCTAGTCTGATGATTGTGGTGCGGATGGTGAGAAGGGGTTGGGGAGGTCATTAAGGAAGTGAACAGTGAGCTGACTCTGTAGGTGAAGTGGGCATTAACAATGCATAAACATAGAGCATCAGTGTCCTGGGCTGGGGAATGTTCAAGATCTGTTCAAGGTCCTGGAGAGAAAAGAAAGCTGCATGGAGGTAAGGGAGCCTCCCAGGGAAGGGTCTCAGAAATCCAGTGGGTTGGCCTCAGAGAGTCATCAGATCCAAGCAATAGCTGTTGATTATAACCTAGGCGGCTGCCTGTGCTTCACCGTGGGCAAAATGAACTGCCCTGATAGAAGACAGGGGGAAATGAGACCCAGAGGATGATAAGACTATTTGGAGCAACCTGACTTAGATTATGGGCTGAGGCCATGTTAGTGGAGGCTGAGAACGCAGACAGGAGTCAGCAGGGGACTGAGACACTGGTTACTTCTGCTCCAGGCAGAATTGCAACCAGCATAGGAACCCTACGGGTCTGGGCAGTTAATCTGTGAAGGCCAGAGACACCACTAACTACAGAGCAGGAACATTGAACTTTTCAATCACATTAATTTCCACAGGAAATTGTTGTCTTCCTTTTGTCCAAAGGTTAGTGATTTATATTTACCATCCTCTTAACTAGCCTTGAAATTTACTGTTGCCAGGTCACTACTGGCTGCCATAAATTTACGGGTGGCTGCTGAGCATAGTCAAGTGACTTGGTCCTCAGAAGGGTCCACACCAGTCCTTTTGGGAAGGCAGCTATCAAGCTACAGACAGTCTTTGTGCAGATGTCCCCTTGAGGGGGTGGCATTCACTTTGCAGGGGAAATGAGATGAGGTCTGTAGGACAAGAGTTCAGGGCAGCCTCTGCAGAAACAGCCATGTGGAAGGCAGCGGCCTCTTACTGCTCAGCATTACTCGGGTTAGCGATAGGGCAGTGGCACAATAGGTGCTCATGGAGCTTAGGGTGGGGAGCAGAGGTTAGATTCCCAGCTCTGCACTTCCTAACTGTGTGACCATGGGCAAATCCCTTAACATTACTCTGGCTCACTTTCCTTGTCTGTAGTCAGAATACCTGCCATTTAGTATTGTTATGAAGGTTAAACTTCAGTAAATATAGGCTGTCATGTCTTCCAGCAGCACCAGGTGGCATGGGCCATAGTCAGCCTGCTTTGTGTCTTATCTTTGTAAAGTTTTCTTCTTCCATGTGCTCATGGAATTAGAACAGGGAACTGGCAAACTTTTTATATAAAGGGCCAGTCACATTTTAGG
This sequence comes from Pedetes capensis, assembly GCA_007922755.1. NCBI lineage: Eukaryota > Metazoa > Chordata > Mammalia > Rodentia > Pedetidae > Pedetes > Pedetes capensis. The sequence continues at coordinate 17,556 of VMDO01009100.1, forward strand.
CTTTGTGAACCATGTGGCCTCTGTTTTAACTACCCAACTCTGCTGTTTTAGTCTGAATATAGCCATAGACAATAAATAAATTGGATGAGCTTGACTATGTTCCAGTAAGACATTTTTGTCTGTATGACTGAGAATCAAATCTATGCCCTCATGTGTGCTAGGCAAGTGCTTTACCACTGAGGTATGTCCCCTGCCCTCTAATGAAACTTTATTTGTGGACATACTAATTTAAATTTATTTTAAAAATAAAGCATTAAAAACGTAAAAGCCAGGGTTAATGATGTAGCTTGGTGGTAGAGCACTTGCCCAGCGAACACTAGTCCCTGGTTTTAATCTTCATTACCACAGACACAGACAGACACACACATGTAAAAGCTATTTTAGCTCAGAAGCTGTGCAAAAACAGTAGGCCTGATTTGGGCTATGGATCATGGTTTGCTGACTGATGAGGTGAAAGGTGATTGAGTCCCTAAAGAAAGGTACCCTTATATGGGTTTTTGCAGTGATGCCACAGTGCCTCCTAAGAGATCTGGAGAAAGGCAGTTGTATAGGGACGGAAGCCCTGAGCGTGCCTGGAGCACAGGCCCTGGCACTTGTTGGTTTCCTAACTACAGCCGTAGTGGTGCTGGCCTTGGATTGGCTAGAATCCCCCTCCTACCTCTGGTGTTGACAGTCCACGTCTGTGTTTCAGAGAACAGCCCCAGCCAAGGTGGGAAGGAGGCGGGGACGCGACAGCCTGTGGTGATTCTCTTGGGCTGGGGTGGCTGCAGGGACAAGAACCTTGCCAAGTACAGCGCCATCTACCATAAAAGGGTGAGTACATTAGGTGTGTAGATACCCAGCATGTGGGACCTACCATCTGTGGGGAACTTTGAGCCTCTGGCTGCCTCACCTCTGAGCTGCAGTAAAGGTTGACTCGCTATGTGGCAGACCTAGGAATGGTATCAAGAACAGCCTGTAAATTAGACAGTGTAGTCACGGCAACTTTCACAGGATTATTCCCCCTTGGTTTCTAGCTCTGTGTCCTAATCTGGTTTTTCCAGTCCCCTGATCTGCTTCCTTCCTCCCCACTTGAATTCCCCAGTGGGCAGCCTTAGTGTGCTCCCCAGTTGTGGTCACCCCAGGCCTCAAGACCTGTTGGTTAACTGATGCCTCTGTGGATGGTGGGAGCCAGGACTGGGTGAGTTGGGCATAGTCTGTACTTGTAGGACTTTCTCCTTTTCTGACCAGGTGAGTTTTCATCTTATGACTGACCATGGTGCCTTTCGTATTCCCAGAGTCACAGTGCCTCTTTGAGAAGAGTCATGCTTTTTCTCAGGCTACAACAAGAATTGCATGGAGAGGTTGTGGTAACTGGAGAGAGCCCTAGGAGGGCCTGTTATATTTTGGAAACCCCTTTTAGGTCTTTGGCCTCTGGCTTTGCCTTGCTGTCCTCGGGCCAGATTTCCCCGAGGAGTGTGGGTCACCTAGGAGAAAGGCCAGTTGAGGCCCCTTTCCTTAGCCTCCTTCTACTGGTTCATGTCTGTACCCAGTTTGAGGGCTGTGGAGGCCCTGGGATGGGAGAGAGATGAGGGGAGAAGTGTAGTTTTGAGTTCGAAGCCTCTGCCCATCCACAGCTGTCCTCTTGTGTTCCCTTTTGCAGGTTGCCTTATTCCATAGGTAGTTTCAGCTCCTGAATTCCATCCTCTGGCTAGGCCTGTTTGTCTGGTTTCTTCATTAGACTAAGATCCTTGAGGGCAGACAGAGGAATAGGAATAGTTGAGTGTGGCTAGAATAAGAATAAAAGAAAGCACAAGTGTTAAAGGGGAGACTTGCAGATGGTCCTCAGGGGATTTAAGCAGGGGTATGATGTTAGATTTGCCATTCAGAAAGCCCCTCACTGCAGAGCAGAGGAAGGATTGGAGGCACTGGGACTGGAAGCCAGAAGTGAATTTGAAGGGGGTTGCAGTGATACAGGACAGAGGGTGGTGACGACCTTGGGACTGATGGTGCAGGTGGAGGAAGGTGATGGATTAAGGAATTTGTCAGGAAGTAGAATGGCAAGTTATTGAGAGGTTAGGAGTGAGCACAAGGATAAGAGGGGTCTGAGATCATGCCAGGTTTCTGATGGGGCCACTTCCTGGTGAGGGAGTATGTTTTTGAGACAGGAAAGTCCATAGGTTCTAGGGTAGATGAGATCCCCAAGGAGTATGGAGAAGGAAAGAAAAGGGCCTAGGATTGTCCTGAGGACTCCAGATGTAAGGAGTGGAAGATGAAGGGAGTTGTACAGGGAAAAGAGGAATGGCCAGGGCTGGACAAGAAAACCTGGGAGGGTATGACAGAATTCACAGAGAGTCTTTGGGATATGGGCCATGGTAGGGAAGGGAGTGAGGATGTTATGTGGGTAGAGGATGTGAGAGAGAAAGTAGATGGAGCAAGACGCTGGGAAAGGCAGAGGGGCTGAGGTTGCAGGGCTGGTAAAGGGGCACCCTTGGAAAGGAAGGGGCTGCCTTTACTCCCAGTAGAGAGGACAAGATGGATGCAGAGAAAAAAGTTTCTCCAATCCAAAACTCCAATATTTCATTATTTAAGAGAAAATAAAAGCACAATATTCTACAACAAATCTAGAGATTACCTCTACTTACATGTTAGGGTATATCCTTGCAGGTCGTTTCTGTGTGTATCTTCTCTTTGCCTAAATATGATCTAGTGAGTGTACTGTTTGTAGCCTGCTTTTCTCAGATCATGATTTCTCCCTTCTCATGTTAATAAATTTCATCCCATCTACTTTTTAGTCCATGTTCAAATGCTTGAATTGTCCCCAACTTGTCCTTTACAGCTGATTTGGCCAGACTGAGATCCAGGATCATACATTGCATCTAATTCTTTTGTTCCTTAAGCCATTATAATCAGGACAGCCCATTTGCTCATGACCTTTAAAAGTTTCTTATTTTGACTCATTGAAGAGATTGGGCTACAAGAGAGTATTTCTAGGGATGTGTAATACCACATGGTGCCAGGAGAAAAGTACAAAGGGAACCGAGAAGCCTCTATCAGACTTGACTGTTTGGGAGTGTGGGTGGCTCAAAGAGATCCCCTTCAGTGTCTTAGGAGCTCCAAGTCTAGCAGCTTAGGGGCTATGGCTGGCAACCTCAGCTGACTGTACCTCTTTGGCTGTGGGTCACTCAAAAACTGTGTCCACACAATTCTCTCCTTGTTATTACTACCATCACTGATCACTACTCTTATTGGTTGAGTTTACTTTGTGCTCCGTGTTCTTTTGGTCACTAGATATATATTTTTTCCATTTTATTTCTACCATACCCTTACAAGGTGGGTGTTATCACAATTATAGAAAGAAGTAAATTGCTTTTTAGCTATACTATTAATAAACGGTAGGCCCCAGGAATTAAGCCCAGACCTGTCTGACCCCAGAGCCTGTCCAACTGAAGATTTCCCTGACAAGGGGCACTTTGTCTCTAGAACAGATTAATGAGAGGGGATTAGGACCCATGCAAGGCTAGCTTTGGATGCCTTTTCTAACTGGCCTAGAAAGAGACCTGTCTGGACATTTTGGGGCACACTTGGCCCAGGCAGTGAGGAGTACAGAAATCTACAGGGAGTATGGACCCAGATTTTAGAATGTGAGGAACAGTAGTTACTGTATTTGGAATTTGAGAGTGAGTGTGAGGAGTGATTCTAGGCTAGGGAACCAGACAGATTTAGGGGTCAGGGCCCTGAATCCAGGCAGTATACTTTCAAGGCCCCAGGAAGCAAGGTGACAATGACCAGAGGTAGATGTGATATAGACCTGGCTCAGAAGTGGCATCTGGTAGAGAAGGCTGGAGCCTGCAGGCTCTTTCTCAGTCATTGGTCTCATGGGAGTATCTGCCTGTTTCTGGAAGGTAAGGACAATGCAGAGCTGAATCACTGCAGCAGATTGTAGCCAAGCAGCAAGGCCTTAACTGTGCAAAGTTTGGGGTAGGGACTGGGGGCATGACAGATGGGGAGCGACCTGGAGGAAAGAGACTTTTCTCCTTGTCATCCCAGATGTCTCCAAAACTTCCTCCCAGCTCCAAGCCTCAGATACCATCTCAGGCTGAGGGGGCATAGCCAGCATGAAGCAGGAGTCCAAAATGGCCTTGAGTGTACCTTCCATTCTTGGAAGGCACCTGTATTTGTGAATAGTGAGTTGGCACCCAGGCTGAAGCAGGGCCTCGAGCATTGCTGGACTCTAGGCCCCATGGACTTTGGGGTCATTGGGCCCCTCTGATTGACCTTGTGCCTACCACCCTATTGCACCCCTGGGGACTGACCCGGCTCTCTCCTCTCCCCAGGGCTGCATTGTGATCCGATACACGGCCCCATGGCACATGGTCTTCTTTTCTGAGTCCTTGGGCATCCGTTCACTTCGTGGGTTGGCCCAGAAGCTGCTTGAGCTCCTCTTTGATTATGAGATGGAAAGGGAGCCCCTGCTCTTCCATGTCTTCAGCAATGCCGGCGTCATGCTCTACCGCTATGTGCTCGAGCTCCTGCAGACCCATCAGCGCTTCTGCCACCTGCATGTGGTGGGCACCATCTTTGACAGTGGGCCTGGTGATAGCAACGTGGTAGGGGCCCTGCGGGCCCTCGCAGCCATCCTAGAGCACCGGCCTGCCATGTTGCGCTTGTTGCTCCTGGTGGCCTTTGCCCTAGTGGCAGTCCTGTTCCACGTCCTACTTGCTCCACTCACTGCTCTCTTCCACACTCACTTCTATGACAGGCTACAAGACTCAGGCTCCTGCTGGCCTGAGCTCTACCTCTACTCTAGGGCTGACAAGGTAGTCCTGGCCAGGGATGTGGAACGCATGGTGGAGGCACGCCTGGCCCACCAGGTCCTGGTGCGCTCTGTGGACTTTGTGTCATCTGCACATGTTAGTCACCTCCGTGACTACCCTATATACTACACAAGCCTGTGTGTTGACTTCATGCACAACTGTGTCCAGGGCTAAGGTTCTGCTCCAGAAATAAAAGCCTGGCACCTCCCTACAACCCACATCTGTCCTGGGGACTGCTTATCCCAGGATCTTAGGGGTGGGGTAGTGGCTGGGTCAGTTTCTGTGGGAGCTTTGTGGTTGTTTGGACAAGGGCAACAGTCAGCGTGCTGATTCCTGTGGCATTTAGGCTGTACAGAGTTAACAAAGTGAGGGAGGTGGGTTGAGGATAAGTCTGAACTGATTTTTTTTTAAAGCTGTGGTAAGAAATCTTAACATGGGATCCACTGTCTTAAAAAAATTTCAAATGTATAACACTTAACACCCATTGTTAACAATAGGTGCAATGTTACATAGCAGATCTACAGGACTTAATTCTCACATAATCTAGAACTTAATCATCTTGCATAACTGAAATTTTATACGTGTTGCTGGAGTTGAGGTTTTTTGTTTTTATTTTTGAGGTAAGTTCTCACTATATAGCTCCAACTGGCCTCAAACTCTTGATCCTCCTGCCTTAGCTTCCCAAGTGCTGGGATTACAGGTGTGTGCCACAACACTTGGTGTTGAATTTTGATTTCTTGAATGGAAAGTGAGCTTTGTGGGGAGTTGCCAGAAGGGAAGGTAGGTCGCAAAGAGAGACCCCTTGAAGGACAAAGCCCTACAACATAAAGCACTGTCTCCATGGTTCCCACTTCTCCTTTCAGAGAGGTGTCTCTGACCTCATGGTCTAGGAGTCTTAGATACATGCTGGGTGAGGAGCTGAGGATGCAGGGATTTGGGACCTGTCTGGGCTCACCACATTTGGTTAGAAACCCCTGGGTTTGGGAAAGTTCCAAGCTGTGTATGATGAAGATGGAGTGGGGAGCAAGAAAGCAGCAGTGCTATCACAGGAGCTGGCAGGAGTCAATTCTTACATCTTGAAGACCAGAACCAGGGTAAGGTTTTTGGCTGACATAACAAATACTTTTATTTCCTTGAAAGGAGACCCATTTGATATTCTCTAGGCAGGGAGAGGTGGCTTCAGTTTCATAGTTCTGCATCATCTGTCATTCTTCAAGTCACTGCTGCACAATACTGGCACATAGTAGGTATTCAATGAATATTTGTTGGTTGAACTTTCTGAGATGATCAAGAGGTTTGGGAGTCAGGGATAGGCTTTGAATATTTGGTAAGTAAAGGAAATAGCTAGAAATCTCTGGATGGAGCCAACCTCTGATATTCTCAGGGATGATGGCCCTGTCTATCTGCAGGACATAGCCCCTTGGGAGTCCAGTTTTTTTTTTTTTTTTTTTTTTTTCTTTTCAGTACTGGGGGCTGTATCAGTGATCTACCACTGAACAACACCCCCAGCCTCTTTTTAAGTTTTTTATCTTGAGATAGGTTCCTGCTGAATTACTCAGGCTGCCTCTGGCCTTGATCTTGCTGCCCTCCTGCCTCAGCCTCCCCCAGTCCCTCAGATTACAGGTATGTGCTACCCTCATGGGGTCCTATGCTGTGTGGCTGCATTCCTAGCCATGGCCAACAGGTGGCAGTGCTGCCTGTGCCATAAGACAGCTCAAGGATCTCACAGCACCACAGGCTTCAACAGAATGTTCTCACTCTGGCTTAATGTGCCCTATTAGGAAGCATATGGCCCCCAGTGTAGGGGTAACCAGCCATTAAGGACCTACGAAGTTCAAAATAGGGAATAGGGAGATTAGAGACATAAAAACGGTCAGCCTGACCAGAATTGAGGATTTAAGAGCTTCCTCTTATCTCCGTTGCCCTCACTTCTACTCACTCTTCCAATTTGCTTTTCCAGATCCTCAGCCGTCACTGGGGCTGTTCCACCTCATGACAAAGACCATATACAGTCACTGTGATCTCAGGCCTAGGATCTGTTTTCAGGTTTTTGCTGCCACCAAGCCTGGGCATAAGGGCAGTGAAGGGCCTTTGCCAGCCTCCAACTAAGAATGGCTTGTCTTTCGTGCTTTTAGGTACAAAGGCAGGAGCTGCCGACTAGATCTGATTCTGTAGTATTTGTAGTGGGCATCCCAGAGGAAGGATGTCTAAGGCAGGGGATTTAGGAAGAGGGAAGGTGGGTCTGCTATGAGAATGCGTCAAGGAGTTGAGTCATGAAGAGACTCTGGGCTCTTGCATTTTAGCAGAATCTACTTTACTCAAGCCATCTTTCTGCTGTGGGCAAGCACTCGTGCAGCTTTGAGCACCTGCCTGGGAAGCATCTAGGTACCTCAGTGGCAGTGAGGTGTTGTGGGGATGACCCACAAAGTGTTCCATCTCCAATGCTAGCATCTCTGCAGTAGTTCCCAACTTGAGGGTCCATTTTGTATACCTGGGTTTCTGTTTCCACTTAAGGATCTGGGCAGTAACTACCCCAGGCTGTTGGGCCTAGAACAGAGAATACAAAAAAAGCCTAGAAGACTTAGCTGGTGATCTCTTGCATGTTTCAGGAGACTGGAAAGTGATAGAGACCTGGAGCTTGTGATTTTGCCCTAGCCTGTAGCTGTTCCTGCCCTAGGTAGGGGGATAGAGCTTGCATCCCCTATGAACCCCAAGCTCTGACCTCTTCTGTGATTAATGAGCTGACGATTCTGCATCGATAAGGAATTAACCCAGAGCCCCTACCCATCAATAGTCAGGAGCCCAGATCCCCAGCCCCACCCCCACGGGAATGTTCCAAGGCCCATGAGCAGACAACCTTGCATGGCTTGACTCCTACAGTTAAGTCCTTTCCTCCACGTTGCTGCCAAGTAACCCCTTACCTGTCTTAGTCTGCCCGCTTTGCCATCAGTCCCTACTCCCCTCAAAACAGACACAGGTAGCTGTTTATATTGATTTAATCCATGTCAAATGTAGTTTACAAAGGGAAAGGACAAGTACCTTTGTATAGAATATACAGACACAGCATCACACCATGGGGCCCACAGAAGGGCAGGGAGATACCTTCCCCTGGGAACAGCAGCTCTACTCCCAGGAATGGTTCTCAGCAGAAGGCTGGACAGCCAGGAGAGCCCTCATCAGCCCCAACCTCAGCCTCTGCATCAGCTCGGGACCTACTTCCTGTCCCACCCAACTCCTTTACAAAGAGCCCCACGAGCTAAGACTAAGGAGAGGATCATGTTCCTTGGGGCATGGGCCCCATGTATGGGAGAAGAAATATACACCACTGAACACCGAGCACATGGGAGAAGGAAGGGGGGGTCACAGGAGAAGGAGACACAGGCACCCAGAGACATGGATGGGCCGAGCCCCCAGCCAGCCCTGAAGGGGGCACTGCTTCCAGGGGTTCTTAAAAAAAAAAGAAAATCATACAACCAAAGGGGAAGCGGGGAGGCAAAGGAGTTGTCCCATTTATACATAACATTGTAAACATACACAGTCTATATTACATGTGCTTCAGTCTGGTGTTTGCATGTCTGTCTGTCCGTCTGTCAGTCTAGGGGCTGGATCTCAGGAGGCTTGCCCTGCTATGCCCTACCCACACCTCTCTGCCCCACCCTAGAAAGAGGCTGGAACAGGTATGGTCCCCAAGCTTGAAGGAAGCCAGCAGGCAGGGCTTCCCTACTCTGGCTCCAGAGTCCTGTATGTGTATGTGTGTGTGCAAGTGTGTATGTGCATGTATGTACATGGGGAACCTGTGTGCAAGTATGTACAAGGGGAGAGGGTCACTGTCAGAGGCTGGGAGCAGGTGGGGTTGCTTGAGGCAAGGCCTGCCTGGGTGGCCAGCTCACAAGTAGATCCTCCTCAGGTCTCCTGGCGCTGTGATCGTGTTGCACTGAGGGCAGAGCTTCTTGGCACCCTGCAGGGAGAACCAGGTCAGGAGAGGGAAGTGGAGATAAGGTGATAGGGATGGCATGTCAGACACAATGCACCCCATGTTTGTGCGAGCACCAGTATGTCCTGGGACCTTGGTCCTGTCAGCCAGGCTGGGGATGCATGGACAGCCTCTGAGCAGGCAGACTGCTCCTGTGCTGGGGGGATGCCAGGATCAAACCGCCTGGCCAGCCCCACAGCAGGAGCCCCAGTAATGAGAACAAGGCTGGGTCCAGCTGTGGCTGCCTCAGCCCTAACGAGATTACACGTGGCCTTTGATCAGGACACAGAGCCCACGTCCGGGCCTTTTATTGCTGTCTCCGGGCGACATTTTAATGGCTGCTCCCGAGCGAAGAACAGGGGCAGGAGCAGGAGCTTAGTAATGGGAGGGGGAAGGGCAGAGGCTCTAGTTCTGCTTACCCACCATCAGCCGCCTCCTCACTGGGGGCCTCACCAATACATGTGATGCAGTGGGCTTTCTCGGGGTGGGGGTGGAGGGAGCAAGAATGCAGTGAACCCATGGAGGGGAGAATTTAATAAACCTGTGGTGGTGGGGAAGAGGATATAGTGAGCTTGGGGGGAAATATCTATCCTGCTTCTCGCTCTGCCCTATGCTCCTGCTCCTCCTTGCCTCCCTCAAGCAGGCATAAGCATATGCATGAACATCTGGATAGTGCCCAAAATAGCCACCCACTCCCCAACCTCCATGCCACCTCACCAGAGTCCGCAGCCAGCACTCCTCGCAGTGCACATGCCAACACTGGATTGACGTTAAGGGCATCGAGTACGAGTCCTAGGGGGAGGAGTTGGGAAGAGAAGGGGTCACTGAGGCAAGCCTACACTCAGAAAACACAGACCATAGTGTGGAGACCCTCTGCAACCTTCCAGGAGGCACTGAAGGGTGACCAAGAGCACCCCTCACTTCCTTCCTACTCACCATGCAAATGAGGCATTTGTATCGGTCCCCCCGGGATAGCTGCCGTTCAAGCTCCCTCACCCGAGCCTTCAGGGCCTCAAAGGTGGTTACAGCTGAATCTTCGGTGATTCTGTAAAAAGGGTGCACAGTTGGGTACAGGGTGGCCCCCCAATCTGACCCTACAGCCCACATCTCCCTTAACTCCAGAACCACGTATACAAATGTCTCCTAGACATCCCCACCTGCTCCTTCCCCAATGTCCCACAGCTGCCAACCCCACATTCCAGAACTAAATTCCTTGTGCTCTGTTCCTCCTCCACTAGATAATCTGGGAACACTTATCAACCATTCCTCAGTCACTCTCAACTTCTAAAATCTGTATGTTTCTCCTGGTATCCCTGGAATCTCTCCACTTCTTTCCATCCTCACCACCACTAGTCTGATACCTTCATGGTTTCTTCTATGGATCACTACACTAACCTAAACTGACACTCTGCTCCATTTCTTCATCTCCATCCCACTCTTCCAGCACCTAGGAGAACTTACATCCCGAAAGCAAATCTGATCATTTTTACTTCCATCACTTCAATGTCTCCCTTACAGTAAAACTCCGCTGAACTCCTTTTTGGTCCTGCTGCACTCCTCAGCACACGGCCACATGTTATGTTCCATCCACACAAACTACCTCCCCATGTACAACCCTTTCCCACACCCTCTCGCCTCTGCACTGTTCCCTTACCTCCACCCGCAACTCCCTAGCTCTGCCTCACTGTCCAGGCTCTTCCAGAAATCTTTTGCAACCCTCCTGGCCAGCACCACCACTGGAGGCTCACAGGGCCCTCTAATGAGCTTCATCCTCCCCACAGTCTAACCACAAAGGTGTTGTCTCCTCAGCTGAGTTCCCTAAGGGCAGGATGCCTGTGTGCCCAGTATTTACTATAGATGTCAGCCCCACTTTGGGCATGAGACCAGGCCAGCTTCTAGGGAAAGGGTGAGAGATGTAGGGACTACATGGGTCTCACATATTCTAGGTCCTTTTTGCCACAGGCCTCCCTTCTTTCAGGGGATGCTTATTGTTTCTTCTTTTTGGGGGTGGGGGGTGGGGTTTTGCTCTGTAGCCTAGGCTGCCCTCAAACTCGAGATCCTCCAGACTCAGCTTCCCAGCTGCTGGGGTGACACGTGTGCAGCCTAGCTTGTTATTTCTTTGGCCTGTGTGCTGCCCTGGTAGTACTCAGTCTTGTGGCCCAATCTCTGTACTACAAAGTCCCTACAACTTTTATAGGACTGGCAACACTCAACAAGGAATAGCTACGATAATCTGAAGGATCCCTTCTGCTCCTCCTAAAACAAGCAAATAGTACCCAGGGATGCTCACAGGAGAGAAATGCTTCTTGGAGTATAAACAGTGGTAGTGAGGATGGGCCTGAGGGAACGATGATAACACTACAAATAAAATTGCTAAGACTTACTAAGCACTTACTAAATGCCAGGGATTGTACTGAGAGATTGAAAATTATCTTATTTACACCTCACAAAAACCCCATAAGAAGATTCTAATGTTCCCATTTTATATATGAACTAAAGCACAGAAAAATTAAGTAGCCTGCCTAAAGTTCACACAGATTTGGGGAGATGGGATTCCAATACAACAGATTCTGTGATTAACTGTTAACTGTGTGATTAACAATTAGTCCATGTTGGCAGTAAGGAGACAGGTCTCCTGGCCAAGAGAACAGGATTTCTCCTGTTCCAAAGACCAAGAGGCCCAAGAACCCACTCAAGTTTGAAGGCAGGCAGAAGGCACTGAAGTGAGAAGGGAGACTTTCCCAGTAGGACTTCAAATGCCACTCCCAAGAACTAAAGTTAATCTCATGGGCAAAGGGAAGTTTGCTGAGGACGTTAGAAGAGGGGTGTGACAGACCAGCTAAGGTTTAAAAGATGCATTCAATCAGGAAGCAAAGACGACTGAGGTGGGTATGGAGGTCTTAGGTGGAACTATAGTGAGATGCGATGTGAGAGCATGGACAATCCAAGGCTGTTCTACCAGCCTGGGGGATACAAGTGGTTCAGAAAGCTCCAGTGCTTACAGGTAGTCATCACTGTCGGACACAAGTGGTTGTGGGGGAAATGGATAGGGTGGTGATAACTTCTGTTTTCTTCTGAGACAGGGTCTTGCTATGTTGCCCAGGCTGGCCTGCAATCTTCCTGCCTCAGTCTCTGGAGTGCTGGCATTACAGACGTAAGTACATACCCAGCTGGTAGTGGTAACATTTAATGTGCAACAACAAACTTCATTCTCTAAACTTTTTCTTTTAAGGTGCCAGCAGCAAGTCAGAATGTTAGTCCCTAATGGCTGCATCCCTGTATTGAGGGTGCTCTAGATCTACTACCCCATGGGTCTGCAATTCTGTCCTGCTTCTCCAGGGATGCTGAGAAAGGCTCTGCCTCTGGTTCCTTCTGGTACTGGCCAATTCCCTGGAGCTTCTACTCAATCTTCTGGCTCTGGGAAGTATTCGCTAGTCCTCCCTCCTCACAAGCGCTAGCACAGCTGGCTCCTTCCCTGGCATTTTGCTCAATGCCATATGTGCCATCCCCATCTGGATTGCTAGTAAATTCTCAACAAGGATGAGGAGCTATTCCTCTCCAAGAACCACATTGGGAATTTCTTTTTCTTCTTTTTCTTTTTTTCTGGTACTGGGAGGTTGAACCCAGGGCCTCACACATACTTTGCAAAGTGCTCTACCACTGAGCTATATCTCTAGCACTTTCTTTTCATTTTGAGTCAGGGTCTCGCTAAGTTATGCAGGCTGCCTCTGGCTTCAAATTTGCAATCTTCCTGCCTCAGCCTCCCAACTCACTGGGATTACAGGTGTGCACCACTGCACCTGGCTGGGAATTTCAAAGATGGGGAAACCAAAGCCTGTTCCATCTCCAAGAGCTCCAACGCCACGCTGAGGGCCAAAGTACAGGTCTAGAGTCCACCTCTTCTGAACTGCTCAGCACACACATGGACTCTAATCTTTGCTCTGGTGAAATACCCAATCTTCCAGTTCCTGACCCAGCCTGGTTATGAGCCATTTCTGAGCCTCTCCAGGCAATGGGGTGGCTAGAAGCCAGGAAGCCCTAGCATCCTACCTTTCCCCTTCCCTGGGGTATGAAGTGGATCTAAGGCAGGAACCCATACTCTGGATGATTGAAGACAGAAGTCATGGGGACTGAAGTGCCCCAGTCCAAATGGATCCAGACCCAGTGGAGATCTCTGCAAAGGAGTGAGCCAGTCCCCAACTCATTCTAGATAGCTTTACACACTGCAGCCCATGCTCACACAGGTGGGACAGAAATGCTGACTTCCCCTGGCCTTGGGTGGGGAGTACCTTCATGGATGGCCACTGGCTCTGGCCCCCACCTCCCCTTCGGGCGCCATCCCTGATTAATGATCTTGTCTTTCTGATTTATGAGCAGCCCCTCCAGATGAGGGTAGGTGCCCCGTACAGTCCCGCCCGCCCCGCTCAGCTGGAGTAGGAGAGAATTATTAAATAAACATCCATACGTCATCCTCCCCCCAAAGCTGGTTGCGCCGAACCCATACGGCCCGCTCCGGCGCTGACACGGAGCAGCTGCAGTGATTCATGGGCAGCCGGGCCCTGCGCCGCGGCCCATACATCATGCCAGCAGCACTCGCGGCCCCGGCCGAGATAAACTGATCAACCACAACGGGCTGGAATGAATTTATGACAACACAAAATGGAGGGAAACAAATGGGAGGTGACCCTGGGCCACCGACCCAGCCCTGTACGGCCTGCAATCCACTCTCCTGGCAGGAGGCAAGATGGAACACTGGCCCTAGAATGAAGAGGCTGTTTTTTAACCCCAGGCAACCTAGGCTCCAGCTGGAGGGAGAAGGTGGGGGTAGGGAGATAAGCAATGGCCAATGGCAGATGCTCCAAGCAGCCTGCACTGGACAATGCCATATCCTGGGGCCAGAACTCGCCTGTGTGGGCTTCTGGAAAGGTGATAGGATGCCTAGCTGATATCAAATCCTTGTGGCTCCTAGGGATCCAGGCCAGAGGCCACTAATCCCTGGGTAAAGTACCAGTGGATCCCCTGATTACCTGCTGGAGAACCCTGCCCAAAAATTCCTATGAGAAATGATGAGACCCGATGCTCCTGCCTAAAACCCACTGTGAGCACCACCCGGGACAAGAAAAATGAAACCAATTTAGCTCCCGATTAAGAAACAGAAACTGGAGATGAATCAAATGCACCGGCTGGGCTGGGCAGCCATACATCACGTTCCCCGGGCGGAGGCCGCCGCAGCGGGCAGGCAGGCAAGCGGACTGCTCCTCCCTCCGCCAAGGCTCCCAGGGCTGTGGCCCAGCGATCAATTCACAGAGTCATGCTTAGCACCAGCTGGGCTCCACTGCCGGCTGTGTGCCCAAGGCAGCAGGACTGAGCTGTACTCAGGAGGGCCAGAAGCACTGGCAGCAGGACTTTCTGCTACCAAAGGGACCCCCTCCTGGCCAACCACACTTACTTCTCGATGTCGCTGTTCTTGCAGGTCTTCTGCATGGCCTCCTGCTTGCTGCTTTCACCATTGCTGGTGGATGGCATCTCTGCAGGGACAGAGGGGCAACTCACACACTGGCCAGACTGGGGAGCACAGGTGAAGGCTTGGGCTTGAGCCACTCACCACCACCTAGGGATGCCCTCTCTCCCCGATTACTGCTAACCTGGGCAGGACTTACCATCACTGGCCCATTTAGAGAATTCAGGTGTGATGCGCGTGCTGGGAGGGCCACCACTAGAGAGGAAGGAGAAAGAACAAAGTGAGGCCTGAAGGCAGGCAGGACAGCCGTACGGGTGGGTACTGGGTTGAGCCCTGGCTCTGGGCTTCCTATCCCTCCATCCCACATGCCCACCCGTGCCTGTGCCCACACTTGCTTTAGGACTGCGCCCCGGAGTGCCTCTCTCTCCTTGGCTTCACCAGGCTCCTCGCCTGTGCAGGGGATGACGTCAGCCTCCGTGTATCTGGCATGATGGTCAAGGACAATGGATCCTAGATTGCAGGAGGCCATGAGGGCTGAATCCTCAGGAGGCCTCCCTCTGGCCCTGGGGCTGATATGGGTGAGTACCAGAGGTGCTAGCTACTTCTTGTTCCCATTGGCCGGCCCCACCAGCCCTACCTTGCCCCATAGTGCCCCAAGGATACTGTGGTTTCCCATACTCCAGGGTGTCATCCCCATCCACATCCAAGTCAGCATCACTGTCTGGGTTCTCTTTACCGCTGCACATGACGAAGCCAGAGCCTGTGGGAAGCAGGGTGTGAGAAGGGCCAGGAACCAACAAGACTAGGCCATGGATGCCCCTTCTGCTACCTCTAGGTAGGGATCAGATTTGGGGCTAGATAAGGCCCAGAAAGAAACTTGGGCCTGGGGTATACAGAATCAGACACTTAGGTACTCTTAACATTTCAATCCCTTCACTCTGCACATCTCATCCTTTCAGCCACTGCACACTGCTCCAGGTGGTCTCTGCTCATAAACTAGCCCATTCACACACTATATTAGGTCCTTAGGAAATACCCTGCCCAATGCCTGCTACCCACCTGTCTTCCAGGTCCATACAGAATAGGAAGAGGTCAGAGAAATTCGGATTCAAAAGGGTTTACCCCCCAGTCAGGACCTGGGCTGCTTTATGTCCCACTGTCCAGCTGGACAAGTCTGTCCCAGAGAACAGGCTGGCTACGGCCAATCAGAGCCATAGAGCAGGACCCCCAGCCAATATCCTGATTTTGGCTGCCAGGTCCTTGCCAGTAAAAACACCAAGCAGCTGTTCAAATATTTGGTGTCTGAAGCGCCTGACATTAATTATTCATCTCCACCTTACACAGCCCAGATTCCTGGACAAGTGTAGTTATAAAGGGATTAGGAAGGGACAGACGAGGGAGGACAGGCATACACACCTGCCTCTCCAAGCAATCCATGAAGGCAATCAGGCTGTACTAGGCAGGCCATGGGTCAGACAGGCTGCTGAGCCCCTAAGGTACATTTGTTTGGCACAGCCACAGGTAAACTCTTGGCTAAAGGGGAGGGGTGAGCTACTCAGGGTATACCAGGCCCGCTCACCTGCCCAGTGATCTTTGATTCCAGGACCACCATTCCTGATATAGCCCACGGTCAGGGACCACAATGCTTTTTCCCCTTCACTTTTGCTTCCTCCCAGTGTGTCTCAGATTACACCTCACTAGTCAGTATGGCAGCCCTACCAGGCACAAAAGAAACTAAAAGAGTCTGTCGCTAGGTGGATCAGCAAAGAAATCCTTAAGAAAGCGAGGAAGAAGTTCAGGGCTCTGTCCAATGATCTCAAAAATGTTTTCTTGTTCATTGTTAATACAGTTAGGTCCTTATACTCTCATTAGGGTAAGACGTGTAATGGGTCCTTGAGCCTTTTATCTATTGCCTCATGCTACTTACCATATACAGTAGTCCTAACACTTTTATTCCCTGCTCCCAAACCACCTATGACTCTTCACTGCATGCACAGCCAACTCCAGGCTCCTCAGCCAGATCTGTGAAGATCTACTCACACCTACTTCTCTATACTCTTTCTCTTCTCATTTCACTCAAGAGGCCCTGTACATACGTGTATAGAGACTGCTCACAAGTTGTGTACTAGACACACCTTGACACCTTTGTCCAAGCTATTCACTCCATCTGGAATGTTCTCTATTTTTCAAGCCCTGAAAAAACACCTTTCTAATCCTCCCCCTTCCACCCTTCCAGTCTCTGGTCTCAGATTCCATTCATTGCAGAGATTAAATGGCACCAGAGAAAGGAGAGGGGGCTGGACACTGCCTAGCTCCACCCTCCCTGACAGTCCTCATTTGCCCTCCACCCAGAGGCACCAACACACTAGAGGGAGCAGGCAGATCAACAGTGAAGCCATTAAGCTGAGAAAACACTAAGTTACAGCTCTGTCTCCTATTCACGGCCAGGTGTCCTGACAAGCAATTCCCACCTTGTGGGTGAGTGGCACCTCTATAAACCCTCTGACAGTTTGGGAGACAAACTCCACCATCAATAAGAATGTAGCTATCAGGTTCAGTTACAGCCAGCACCCTTCTGAGCCCTGCCAACCCCCCTCTCCCAAGTACATACAGCTCAGCAGCCAGCCTCATATCCTCTGCTCAGCCTGGCCCTGCCCTGCCTTGTGAGTGGGCAAAAAAGAAAGCAGAGAACCCTGGCACCACTCCTGAGCCCAGTATGGCTTCTTTGGCAAAGCAGAGAAAACAGGGCAGCCAAAGCTGCCAGGAAGTCCCAACACGTAAAGCAGCTCTGTGGCCCTCCATCCTTTCCTCTGCAGTCTCACTGCCTTCTTAGACATAGCTATTGTGGTCTCCCACATCCTATACACTTTATGCCCCATGGCTTTGTACTTCTTGCTCTGTCTGTTTAGAACTTCTTCCCTCCTGGTCTACGAGACAAATGCCTGCTCATTTGGCACATCTGACAGCTCAACCATGCCTTCTTCCATTAACTTGTAGTGGCTATGCAGAGTAGCTGCTCTATAAATCCTTGCTGAAGGAATGACCTCTCACCTCCAACATCCTGTCAACCTTTATGGAGTGTATCCTCTGGCTTGTAGTGGAGAACAGTTTCAGGATCTGGTCCTCATCCTCCAGGTGCTCTGAATGGAGGATGTGACTTGCTCAGAAACTTATACATAGATGCCCTTTCTTGGATGTCAACTCAAACTCTTACCCAACTCCAAGATCACATTTATTACCATGTATTGTTACTGTCCCTCACCAGATCAAAAGCTGCACAGGTCACAAGCCTGACTGATTGCTGTGATTTCAGCATTATCCACCAGGCCCACAGCAGGTGCCACATCACAGTAGTACTGGCCAGACACTGGCAACAGTGCTCCATGAGGTTCTGGGGGTCCTACACCAGAAGAAAGGCCAGGCTTGGTTAGCTGGTGGCCCAGATAAACATATCAGAACACAGTCCTCCTGATCAGGTCCCAGCTCCCAGCTGGGCAGCACCTTCTGTTCCTCTGACCATCTAGGCAAGAGGGAGACCATGACACATTTTGTTTGCCAAGGGAAAGGCCCTTTTGCCACTGGGCTGAGCAACCTACTCTGACCCTGACCCCATCTCCCAGCTGAGACAGATGTTGGGAACTTCTCCCTACCCTACCCCCAGGTGTTCAGAGCAGGCTGCCACTGCCATTTCACTCTGGTGTTTGCCCTAGCCTGCTCCAACCTCCTTCCTAGCACATTAAACTTTATTTTCTTAATGAAATGTCACTTGCTGACTTCTGGAAGAATCATAATAAAAAGAAACGGCCATAAAGCCGTTTTATGCAGACAGCACCCCTGCCAACTTCCCCCCACACTTGGAGGAAGGCTCCACAGTCATTTTATGTTCTCAGCTGCTGGAATATCCCAAGCCAGTACTCAGAGGCAAGATGGCACAGACAGCTCCTTTCCAATTCTCTGGCTCCTTTTCCATGTAGCTCTGGGAATAACAGGCAAGCTGCCACTCCTGATGCTGCTGTCCAGGAAAGAACTTGATCTCCAGGACCTCCAAGATAACCCAGAGTACCCCCCTGTTACCAGGGAGGCCTCCTTGCTATCGTTCTGCCCCAGCTGAAAGTGACAAGAGGGTAGGGCCCCTACTCACAGGCAAATTAAGCCTGATAGTTAATGATACCTAGCAGAGTGGATGCCAGAGATGCCGTCTTACAAGGTTGGGCAGTGCAAAGAATCCCTTTCCTCCCAGTGAATACCTGGCAACAGAGAGGGAGAGGGTTAAGTGTAGAAATAATACGTAAGTCTAAATTTTATGAAAATGACCCTTCTCCCATAAACTCATTTCTTCCTGGGTCATTGAGAAAGGGAAAAGAAAAATCACTGTTAATTTAATCAATTGATCAGATGATCGATTGAGAAACTGGAGATGCCCGTTTACTGGGGGCAGTAATGTCCTGGAACCTGAAACCACAAAAAACGAGCCATTGATTTCCTCACCTGCTGCTCCCAACCAAACCAAGCCCAGGGAGAAAGGGAAGTCTTGGGGCCTTCCAGAGCCCAGTGCTCACCAATAGGAAGGGCAGGGGCAGCAGCTTTCGGGGAGTTTTACACTGGAATTAGTTACAGATGCAGTTACGGTGTCTTGTGTAAACGCCATCGATTGGGGAGCTGACAGTCTGGGGAGCTGCGATGCGGGACAATCAATCGGCCTGCAGTGTCACCTGCCACCTCGCTGAACAGTTGACAATGCAATTATCCAGTGTGGAGGCAGGGAGTTGGCGTGTGTCAAACGCACTTAGCCACTTTCCGGGCCTCCTCGATAACGCGTTTCACTGCCTCACGTCAGGAGAGACGCATAGAGACAGACGCTGTTTAAAACCATTGATACTTGCTCCTTCTGCCTGCACTCCCTCTGTCCCAGCTTAACAATTGTGTTCCAAAAGGCGATTAAATCCTGTCCACTGCCGCAGGGGACAGAAGAGGCCTTGCTCCTTGTCACCTCTCTTCACTCCACCCAGGAGGTAACAATCATAACTGAAGATGGTGGGAAGTTAGAAGGCAGCCACCCTCACCTTCCATTCCAAGCTTTCCTCCAGCAGCAAGCTGTTGGAACACCTGTCACTAATGGAATCAGGCAGAAAAGCTGCACTCAGGGACATTTTTACCATCACGGGCTCTCAACTTTTGGGATCCAAGACCCCAAAGGAGGCTAGCTAGGACAAGGTCAGTCCTCTTGGATTCAACAATATCTCTCAGCCTTTTGCCCCATAAGCTGGTGCTGAAGTTTTATCAACAAAAAGCTTGTCAAAAAAGCTGACCCAAAGTTTCCCTGGCTGTTGTTCTCTCCATGATTCTGCATTCTAGGCTTCTTAGAACCAGACATGAATTCAAGAAAGATACGGTCCTCAGGCCAGGATCTGGCAGGGCAGAAACCTTCATAATTGAATGTCTCAGCACAGAATCCTCCCTCTCCCCACTCCACCTATTTGATTCAAAGGAGTTTCATGCTAGATCCCAGCAATGCATTTGCCTAGGGTTCAAAGACACAGCTGCAGACACCTACTTCCTGTGCTGCTTCCTAGGAAATGCCTGTATCTCACCACTCTTGTGCCTACCTAATCGCTGCCACCTTATTTGAAGCCAATCTTTCCCATGTCCTTTCTCCAGCCAGGTGAACTCTGGAGACCAATACAAGGGAAGGCCCACAACTCACCACCACAGGTATCCTCCAGGGACAGGTCAAAGTAGGAAACGAGAGGAAAGGCCTGCTGTGACTCAATGGTCACAGACCTTCTTTACTAGGGGTAGAGGCAGGTTTATCTCAAGGACTGTATCATTAGCTTCTTCCTTATGGCCTCCTCTTCTACTCTAGAAAGGCCTCTGCTCTGCTCAAGTTTGGCAGGGCCCTCCAGAAGTATCTTTTTCTCCTAACTGCTGATCACTCAGGTGAAACAGTTGGCTCTGAGTGTTGTCCAGATGCAAATAGCAGTAGCAATTAGAAAACCTCAGGTTTTGTGTGGACAATCAGCAACTGAGGTGCACAGCCTAAGGATCTTTCCTAGAACTGCAAAGGTCAGAAGGATTCCTAGATATCAAAGATTTTTTTCCAACTTACTCTCCTGAAATCTTTACCTATTTTCTTGGGTCTTTAAAAAATCTATTTCAAGAACTGGGTGTGGTGGCACACTCCTGTAATGCCAACATTCAGGAGGCTGAGGCAGGAGGACTGATGTGAGTTCAAGGCCAGGCTTGTCTACACACCAAGTTCCAGACCAGCCTGGACTACATAGTGGGACCCTGTCTCAAAAAATCAAAACAAAACAAATCAAAACTCAGAAAACACCCACAAAAAATAAAAACCCACAACCACCCCCAAAACATTAACAATAAAAATCAAACAAAACCACCACCATCACCAAAAAATCTATTTCCAGCTGAGGCTATGTTGATGTTCACCTATCTTATTTGGTCCTTCATTTTGTCCTGAAGAACCAACTCCAACTACTGCCAGGCCTGAGATATCTGGTCTGCCCCCACAGTAACCATAGATCCCTATCCCCAAGTCCCATTTCCCTCAGCCAAGTGTCTCCACCAAAACTCTTCCTTGTCCACTGCCTCCTACAGCAGATTACATTCAAGAAAACCAGCCTAACCCATCAGACCAGCTCCCAGTGGGCCTGGTGGGAAGCTCTGCTGAGGATGACGAAGGGGCCCTAGTGTGGGAGGAGGGACAAGGGAAGATCGGATACAGGAACTTATCTGCAATTCTTCAGTTCTTTCATATCTAACAAGGACAGCAATCTCTGTTCTGTCAGCACGCACAGCATAGCTTAAATGGGCCTTGCCGCTCGCCTGCTCGGGCTGCCTGTGCCTCCCTCTCTCTGAAGTCGGCTGGGCAGCTTCTTCAGCTGGCGTTATCACTCCCTCTAACCGGTCTTGGCAGGCAATCTAATTCCTCCTGAAAAGGTCACCGCCATTTTAACTGCCTTTCAATCACATTAAGCACGCGCTACCCGGCTTGTGGCCCGGCCCGCCCGGCGGGCAATCAATGCACTGCACTGACACCAGCCCGCCTGGCGGGGCCACACCCAACCCCCCAAGAGTTAGGGCCCAGTGGTCCTGGCCAGGGAGGATAGGTTGATAGATGGCCAGCTTTTGCAGAGAGGGTTTTAGGGGCAGAGGCAGTCAGGATCAGCCAGGGCCTCCCTTTGATAGTCCCCCCGACTGGGGAGGCTCAGCCTCCTCTGCTCCACCGCACACCGCTCTCTGCCTCATGGCCCCTGCTGATCTCGCTGTAAAACAGCCTTTCAAGTCCGCCTGTCTTTTGACTGCACTAAGCTGTTTAAGAGGCGGCAGCAGCTTCTATCAGGAAAGCTGGAGCAATTCTCTGCAGATAAAGGCACCTCCGGCCCGTTCCCTCTTCAAGTCTCACTCTCATTCTCGCTCTCCAAATCGCTCAAAGAAAAGCCCCCTTTGAACTCTCCTCAGGAATTCTTGAAAGAAACAACCTTACAGTGTAAACACTCAGGGAAAACTGATACCCGCCCAGGGCCTGAGAGCCCCTCACACAGCTCTACCACAGCAACCCAGCACAGGAGAAGACCTCACTGAATCAGCAGGCCCTGTGTGGCTTGACCTCCCTCAACCCATCTGGTGCCCAGAAGCCACGTCCAATTCTGTGCCAAAAAAACTAAGAAATCACCACAGCAATGAAAGATGTGAAAAGTTACATCTGCCAACAGCTAATCCAGAGCAGCATTCTGGAAGTGACCCTACAGGGACTGCCACCACACACCTCTGTGCATAATTCCTGGGCTCATGGACTCCACTGTTCATCTTCCAGGCCCTTAGATCCACTAATGCTCTGGCATAGGACCAAAGCGCAATGGCAACTAACACTGGCCATATCAAGCTCAGGGAGACAGTTTGGGCTATCCCTCCTGATTTGTTTTAGCTTGTCTTCAGACCCGTGGGCAATGTGAGAGAAGCCCAGCAGCATAACGTCCTGTCCCTTCACGTAACCAGTCTATGCTGATGGCACTGCAAAGACCAGTCCTCAGCATGAGCCCAGGTGGCATGGTCCCAAGGAGGCAAGACTCTTTCCAACTGTTGAGAGATTTCCTAGGGACCATACATAGTGGTAGTCCCAAGGGTGTTGCCCAGAGAACAGGAAGCAGATGGGAAGCAGACAGGTTTCCTTAATGACCATAAGCTGCAGTGCCAGCTGTGCTTGTACACAGAAAGAGGAAAGAGCTGGAGGCCACGAGGCAGACAGCCACCCATCGCCCCTGCCTGACAAGAGGACACTGACCTCGGTCACCCCATCAATTCTGCGGTCTGACTTTGGGATGGGAGAACTCTTGTCCCTCCAAGGAGCTGGGAGGGAACTGGAGATGGGCAGGGCCTGCAAAAAATGGGGAGAACCCAAGAGAAGCAAGGAGCAGCTGGGCCCAGGCCCCTCTTGCTTCAGGACAGAGGGTGCCCAGGGAGAAGGGATAGGAACAGATGTAAAATTAGATGCACCAATGAAGCTCATAGGAGGTCAAATTTTGCCATAACTCACTCTTTCTCTGTAACTGATTTCTCTGACATAGGGCTGAGGAGGAGGAGGAAAATCCAATGTGTTTGCCTGGAAGCCCTCAGGGCCCCCAGTGCTGGAGGTGTACAGCAGGTTGCTGGATTCTCATTTATCAGCCTTAAGAGGGATGGAGTGATAAATGCATAACCGTCCCTTTAATATTTTATGCAGGTGCTAACGCGGCTTGGCTGTCACCTTCAATGCATCACCCGAGGCTGAGAGCCCCCCTCGTCACTCCTAGCTTGCAGCCTCACAATTCCATTTCCCCACCCAAATCCATTTTAATATGCACATCACAGGCAGGCAGCACGGTCACAAAGAAGACCCGTGAGCAGGAGTTCCCATGTGGTGGAATGGATGACCAGCCACCAGCCATGGCCTTGTAGCTCCCACCAGATGGATACCGAGTGGAGGCCTGGCCACCAGAGTGCCAATGCCTACGTGTCAGCTGCTTGTACCTCGGAAGCCACCTTCCAGGAGCGTAGTGGCCCGTATCCGCTTCTGCCCACACCACTCATACTCCTCAAAGCGGTTGCTGTTCTCATGCTCGATATCCACGGAATCATCCTCAGCCATGCAGGAGCCTTCCCTCTGTGAAGAGCAGAGCAGGATCATGCACAGCCCAGGCCATCCCCAGCTGCTCCCCAGAGCCTGCAAGGAAGGTGTAGCCCTAGCCCCAGCTGTGGTGTGCCACATGGGCCCCTGGCTCTAGGGCTCCTCTAAAGTAAAACCAATCTGATACCCGCCCAGGTATGAAAGAGTACAAAGACCTGAGCCTGTTCCCAATAACTTTCCACAGAAGCCCAAGGAGGAGTGAGAGTAAAAGCTAAGGAGAAGAGAAAAGAACAGAGGGGAAGAAGCTGCTGAGACCACATGGAGACCCCGAAAGCCCAAAGACTTAGGAGCATTCAGCAGCTAGTGTCAGGGGAAAGGCAGGGAAATGAAGGTGGGTGGCAACAGCCCCTCTACCTTAGAAAGGCAATGCTCCACATGCCTACTCATCTCCTGCTCCGATCCTGCCAGGGGGCGGTTGCACAGGGGACATACCTGCCCTTCATCTTGCTTCCTCCGTTTCATTTTCCCAATCCGAGCTGCACAGAGAAACCAAAAATAAAGCATACAATAAGCAGACAGTTAGTGCAGCTCTATAACTCAGAGTCCCAGCGGAGCTGACACATCCTGACCTGCTATGAGCCGTTAGCCCTTTTGTGTTCAGTACCTGATCTGGCCCTTGTTTTGCAGTGCTGCTTGGTCCTCTGGGGACTAGGTCTTGCCAAGAGTACCTGGGGAGGAGATTGATGCTGGGCCAGCGGGTGTCTACTCTTTGGCCACAGCTGGTTCAAGCTCAACCCATACCTCCTGATCTGCAGTGCTCAATAAGTCCAACAGGTAAAGCCACTCCATGTTGTTAGGCATTTCCTCAGAAGACCACAAGCCCTTTGGTATCAAGAAAATATAACCCTAAAGAACATTTCTTGGTTAGAACCCAAAGTTCCATCAGGGGCTTGATTTGATCTGCTGTTCATTCATCAGTTTAAACCCCTTTTGATCCAGGATCAAGAGCCCTGAGGTATAGCCTCTAGCATTCTACTTAGGATCATCCTAAGAGGACTTTCTCTGATGTCCACTGGTCCCATTTTACAGGAAAGGAGACTGAGGCCCAGGTGTAAAGAACAGACCTTGGGCAGGTGGGTCAGAGGGCATAAGGTACCTTGAGAAGGAAGCCCTTATTGTGCCTACCCAAACCTGTTCTATCATTTCTAATCAGTGCAAAGGGCCTGGCAAGCCCCAGAGGCAGAGGGCTGCCTGCCATGCTGTCCCGCAGGGGGCTCAGTTCCAAAGTGCACACTGCAAGCCCACAGCACTGCTAATTAATGCTGAGAGATGCAATCATTTCTAATTAGCTCACTAATCCCTCTCTGCAGCCCTCCTGTCACTGAAGCAGGAAGGGGTCAAAACAGGGACTCTGTTCCTTCTAGCCCCTCCCAGAATGCAACAGCAGGATCAGAAATGGCCACTCTGAGACCAGACTGATGGAGGAAGGTGAAGGGAGCCTGCCAAAGTGGGACAGATTCTCCACTGAAGAGTCAGGAAGAACTTTCTTATGGATGCTGATCCTGATGGGAAGCTCATGATTGTAGTTGAGGGAGAACACACATAACAGCTTATATGTTACCATTTAGAGCTTCTACTCTATTAGGCTCAAAGGTAGATTCATTACATAAGAAGCCTCACTTATGTCTACATCCTGAAGTTAAGGTTGCATTCCCACATTTTAAGAAAGAAACCTGAAGCTGAAAGAGATCAAGGAACTTGTCCAGGTAGCTCGCAAGTGGAAGACGCCAAATAGGAAACCAGGCCTGACTCTATAACCTAGAATGCACTCCTGTACCAACAGTCCCCCTGACTGAGCAGCATCAACAAGACTGAACCCAGTGAATGTGCTAGGGCTAGGGTCTGAGGTAGGGAGCTTCTCCAATTCCACAACAGAGTTAGTAAAGACCCAAACCAAAGGGAAAGCCACCAGCCCACAACGACTGAGTATGGAATTTGAGAAACTCTGGTCTATAGCCCTGCTCATCTCTTTAAAATCTCCTGTGTTTCCATTATAAAGATGTGAATGTGTTCTGGGGCCTCTTTGACTTTGTCGTCAAAGATCCAAATGCCTTTGCTTTAACTGACCCAGCCCTTGGACTCTCAGGCTCAGGCAGCCTTGATATTCAAGAGCCAAGGCTAGGAGGAAGAAGCGATGCAAGGTATCAGGAGGACACTGAGTAAGAGCCCCTGAGAGTTCTAAAGTTTAATACAGAAAAGTGTTCCAACACAAAGGGTCCTCATCTACCTGGCTACAGTAAGAGGAAGTCCCTCCTTAGGTAAGAAGGGGCTGATGATAGACAGTGATTCAACAAAGATTCAATGACTGAATAAAGAAATTAATCTCAGAACTGTCAAAGAGGGCATGGCACCAGATACCTTCTTTGCCCTGGACACCTACACCAGAGGATATACCCATGTAGTCCCAGAAGGCCACCCTGATGGACTAAGCTTCATCTGGAAATACTCAGATAAGTCAGGGAGGTTAGGTTTTTCGCTTGCCATTCTTAGTCTAAGTCCTGAACTAAGCAGACTATAGTGTGGTAAGGAGTTCTATTCTCTA
This sequence comes from Pedetes capensis, assembly GCA_007922755.1. NCBI lineage: Eukaryota > Metazoa > Chordata > Mammalia > Rodentia > Pedetidae > Pedetes > Pedetes capensis. The sequence goes on from VMDO01009100.1 coordinate 43,512, forward strand.
CCTGAAGCTACCTGTGAGTCAGAAGAGTCAAAGCATTTATCAAGGATGCAGCATGGCATGGTTGGAGAAACACAGGCTTTGGTGGTAGATGCTAGCTGTGTGATTTTAAAGAAATGACTTCAGCCTCTCAGAGTTTTGGTTTCCTTATTTACAAATTGTGTGTAACATTTTCCTCTCAGAGGTGTTATCAGAATGGTGCTTAATATGGTGCTATTCCAAAATGAATGCTCTTCCTTTTCCAGACTGGGGGTGAGCCTGGCAGCAGTGACCATGTTGTAAGAGATGAGGATGTTGAACATTCATGGCTTCACTCACTCACCAGCTGGCCCAGAGATCCTAAGCCCCTTACAGCTAACCCCTACATACACCACACCCCAGTTAGCACAAAAAGTGAGGATCATTCAATTGTGTTCAGCAAACAGGAATGCTCCAGAGGTTTGAATCCAAAGTAAGGGGGTGCCAGATAGTGCATACATGGCCTGCTTTCAGAGAAGGCCTCTAAGAGCTGTCGAGCCCACGCTGATCACCTTTGTGAAATGTGGGCCGACTGATAACTCAAAGGGCCCTGGGATGAGTTAGTTCCTGTTGCCGTGGGAACTCCAGATCTCAGTGCATTGTCAAGTCTCAGCAGAGAGGCTGTATTCACGCTAGTGGGCACTGATTAAAAACTAGAAGAAAAACATTCTCAGCGCCCTGCCGGCTTCTATAGTGAGGACCCAGCAGTTTGCAAATTCAAAGCTGAGCTCCCAAGTGGAATTGTGTAGCCTATTCCTAATTTTCCGACACTTATTGCCCCCCAGTGTTCTTCAGGGCCTTTAGAGACGCTTGGGCAAGAGCTGGGAACCATAACCTCCGTTAGAAAGAAGGGGAAACTGAGGGCAGCAGCCTTGGTTTGCACATACTCAGGTGCTGTGACTGAAGAAACTAGTGGGACCCAATGTCTAAGAAACCCAGGCAATCCAAGAGCTGCAGGCATAGAGGGAGGGAGGAGGCTGGGGGTGGGGCGAAGGGAGGGGCCGGACAAGAACTCACCATTCAGTCTGGTCTGCCGGTTCGCTCGCACTCGCAGAAAGGTCTAGGAGAAAATCCCCGGCAGATGCAAAAAAAAAAAAACAGAACAGAGTGTCAGGCAGGGCCTGTAGTCCTGGCCCACGCCCCAGCACCCGACCCCAGTCCAGGCCTGCCCCGCCCCAAACAGCCCGTAAACAAACCTACTTCCTCCCTCCCGCCGGCCCCCCTGCTCCGCCGGCCGCTCCGGGCCCTCGGCATAGCCGCCGGGGCAGCTCTAACGGGACCCCGTGGCCGCCGCGCGGTGCCGCCCCAGCCCCAGCCTCCGGCGCTCTGGGCCCTGCGGCCGACCGGCTGGCGAGGGCGGCGATGCAGGCGGATTCCCCCCGGCTGCCCGGCGGCGGCGGCACCTCAGCTCCCAGCAGCGGCGGCGGCCATGTTGGCCCTGATCACGTGACCCGCTGCCGTCGCGCGCTAGGGGTGAAAGTTCACGATGGGGGGTTGCGGTCAGCCTGGGACCAGGAAACCACCGCTCTCACTCGGGTTAGCGGCCATCTGGGGTCTCTCCCCGGGTCTCCTCCACCTCTCTTACAACCTACCCCCCCCAGCTTTAGTGGTTACAAGGTCTTTGCCCCAGTTCCATGCTCTTTCCCACTGCGGGGCTCTTTCTGCTCTAGAGCTCGACCCGGACTCCCGCTTCTCGCGCGGCCGTCCCAGGATGGCGGCTCTGAGGCGGCGCTTTGCTACGGAAGAGGTTTCGGAATTACGGACGGTGCGCTGGCCAGTCCATCCCATGCACCCAGCAGTAGTCCTTTTAGCCCACAGTTCTGTTAGAGAATTCCCAACGGTGGTTTGCTGGACATCTCTGGAGCTCCCACAGGCATTGCGTGACTGTCAATAGCCTCCAAATAGGCGTCTTCCTCCTGGGTTCCCAGTTCATAAGAGGATGTCACCACCTACCCAGGTGTGCTCTCACAGTTAACTTGAAAGTCGCCCTTGACTCCACACTGTCATTCATCTTTCACACCCAATCCTCTAGATCCTGGGAATCCACCTTTAAAGATCTGTTAAATTTTCTCATCTCCACCTCATCCTTCCAGGCCTAAAAGAAAAATAGCTTTCCCTCCCATAAGAGTGCATCCATCTCTACCCTCATTATAGCTTGTATAAATTTTTATTGGTGAGCTGACCACTGCAGGGTTGGGGTCATGCATGAGTCGTTGGGTGAATCGAGAACCCAGCACGGCACTTGGCACAGGCAAGACATCCTACAGTGTATCTCCAATGTCTGTTCCTTTCTTGGTTGTCACTGCTGTATTTCATCATGTTATTAGTTCTCTCAATTTGCACCTGGCTCTTAGTTCATCTCTTGGTCTCCAGTTTCTCACCCTGAAACCCAACCTCCACACTTAACGTCTGATCATTTTGTGGGGTGTGTGCAAAATTCACCCTTCTTTACCTTTTTTCCCTTCTTTACATCCTTCAATGGCTTTTTACCTGGAAGATCTACAATGTGACATACACACCTACCCTACCCTGTCTGCTTCTCCAGTTTCTTCTACCACACCTATTCCCTTCCTTTGTCCACCCTCCTGACACTCAGTTTTGTAGAGCTACTTGTAGCTCTTTGAGTACTTCATGCTCTGGACTCTGGGCCAGATATCTCCATGCCTCCCCCACATAGCTCCATGGCTCCCCCATATCCTTTGTTTAGTTATCTGTTGTTCATCCTTCAGGACTCTGGCAAGGCTTTTTTTGTTCTCTCTCTCTCCAGTGCTGGGTTTATTGCCTTCTCTGAGTTTTCACAGTTCCTTGGCTTAAATCTGATCATATATATTTTCATTATATATTTACATATCTGCACCTTCTACTTGGAAGGTAAGTCATCTCTCTCCAGACACCCAGCATAGGGTCTAGCATGAAGAGCGATCAGTAGGGGAGAAGAATAATGAAAGAGGCCCTGAGCCCAATATAGGGCTGGGAAATTACTATAGTTTGGATCTGGAATCTCCCTGAAAGGCCGGTGTATTAAAGGTTTGGTCCTATAACACTATTGGGAATTTATCCAAAGGGAGATGGGTCATCATACCACAGAGACACCTGCACCTCCATGTTCAATGCAGCACTTTTCACCATAGCAAGGCTATGGAATCAACCAAAGTGCCCTTCAAGAGAAGAATGGATTAAAAAAACTATGGTACATATACACAATGGAATACTACTCAGCAATCAAGAAAAATGAAATAAAGACATTCGCAGCAAAATGGATGGAATTAGAGAAAATTATTTTAAGTGAACGAACACAAGCTCAAAAAGAGAAACACCACATGATCTCACTCAAATGTGGGAGCTGAATCAAAATTATAGGAAGGAAAAATCCTATTCAAAGGTCGGATCAAAATAAAAGGAAAAAAAGCTAAGAATGGTATTAATATAAATGATCTAGAAAATACATGCAATTGTTCTGACAAGGTAAAAACAAAGTTCACTACAGGAAAAGTTTCTATCTTAATCAGAACTGGAACCCTGGGACATATAGAAAAATATTGCCAAGTAAATGATAGAGAAGACTTAGATGGGGAGGGTGGGATGGGGGGGGAAGCATACAAAAGGGTAAGGGGGAGCCTATATGAATAATGTACATCAAAATGCATATATGGAAATGTCACAATGAAAAGCATGTCAGAATGAATCACATTAAGGTGTACATTAAAATTTTCCAATTAAAAAAAAAAAAAAAGGTTTGGTCCCTGGCTTGGTGCTAGTGGGAGATGGTAGAACCTTTCAAAGGTGGTACCTAGTGAGAAGTCTTCTGGTCATTGGGGTTATGCCCTCAAAGGGAATTGTGAGACTCAAATTTCCTCCTCTTTGTATGGCTTTCTGGGCAGCAGGTAAGCAGGTTTGCTCTGTCATGTGCTCCCACCATAATATGCACCCACAGGTCCAAAGCAACAGGGCCAACCAGGCATAGACTGAAACCTCTAAAACTGTGAACCAAAATAAACCTTTTCTCTCAGTAAGTTGATCATCTCTTTGTTATGGTAATGGAAACCTAACTAACAGAAACAATCTAGGATTTAGGGCCACACGCACTCAAGTTTAAGTTTTAACTCTTGTTTCTCATAATTTATGTTCCTAGAAAAGTCATTTTCTTTCCCTAGGCCCATTTCCTTAGTAATAAATTGCAAGCAATGAATCCTAGCTTGTGCAGTTGCCATGAGGGTAAAGTAAGGTAATGGTTAAGAGGGTCTGGCACTCAATGGAGGCTAAGTAAATGGGAATCCAAGCCAGAAACCAATACTCTCTGCTTTTAAGGCCTAGTTCAGTGATTTTTTTTCCTTAAAAAAATCCAACATAATGGAGCAACTACTACTTGCTAAGCCTTGTGTAAAGAGCAAGGATTCCCTAGTTAGTTCCTGGGTTGCTTTCCAGTTTCGTCTCCTACCAAGTTCCCTCTCTAACAGCACATCTAGGGAGTGTTTATTGTTAGTTCAATGAGTGTTCTCCTTTCTAACAAAACTGAACTGCTAACAGGTCCCCCAATATATCATTCTATGTTATACCTTTCTGCCCTTTGCTCATAGTGTTGCCTTTCTTTCTTGTTCATCAAATGAACTCTTCCTCCTGTTCTGAAACCCTGTTCAGTCAGTACCTCCTCTGTGAAGTTTGCTCTGATTTTTCCTTCTTTCCACTGCACTTTCTTAGAAGTGTATTTATATCCTTATCATGGCTCTTAAAACACTGAGCCATAGTGATCTGTTTGCAAATCTAACCCCTTGAAAGCAAGGACACTGGGCTGAGCATGAGTGGTACTAGATAAATGTTGAGTAAGAGAAGGATAAGACAAGGTCTTTGCCTTGGAGGAACTCCAAGTCTAGTGAAGAGTCAGATTCATTGTGATAGATTAAATATGGCCACAATTCTTTGCAACTTCTCTTGAGAGCTTTATTTCCTCATCCCTTGATTAAGGGCTAGCTTTGTGTCATGCTTTGCCCAATAGAAAGAAGCTATGTTGTGTGAGTTCCAGGTTCTAGCCAACAAGTTTTGGGATAGTTTGTTATACATTAGTAGATAACAGAAGCATACTTAAGCAGGTGATCATAATATAGGTGACAGGGGCAGTAACAGGGACACACAGGGTCATGTGAAGAGATAACTAATCCAGAAAGGCTTCTTAGAGGAGATGGTATTCAGGCAGTATGTTGAAGGATAAATAGAAATTTGATGCACTGGGGTGAAAGACTCCTGTTAAAAGAAGCAGCTTACGTGAAGATAAGGTGGGAAGAAAGGAAGAGTACATCCAGGATAGCATTAATTCAGTGAGCCTAGGCCATGGAATTCATGGAAGATAGGATCAGGAATGGAAGCTGGAAATACATGTTGAATGAAAATTGCAAAATACTTGGTGCCATGCAAAGGAGCTGGAACTTTACCTTATAGAAAGTTACCCAATCTGATTTGTCTTTTAACAGTGTACTTAGAGTCTAGAGCAGGGTCTGAGTCTTAATCTGGCCTCTAAAGACTTCTAGGGGGCACTTAGATGGGCTCTCAAGGTTTCTTCACCTTCCAAAGTTAGTTTTATGTAAAATGCTGCAATGTGAATATGTATGCATGGATGCATACGTGGTGTGTGTGGCCATATGTGGATTTATTTATTTTGGTGTTGAGTATCAAACAGATGCTCTACCACTGAGCTACATTGCCAGTCCTCATATGTGTACTTTTTTAGTCAAGAGGTTTTCCTCATCCTCTATAGAAAATAAAAGAAACTGTCAAGTTTTGAGGGTAGGAATGGTGGTCAGGGAGTTGAGGTAATTTCTGCCTGATAGTTCCTGTTTTCCTGGCTTGGTAGATGATGAGACTGATGCTGATGCTGTGCGTAAGTGGGGAGGATGGGCCCTGATGACAGGCCTCTGCCTGTCTTTTGAGGGAATGCTCTAGGACAGAGCCTTGTCTCCCTCTCAGACCAAAATTCCCTAGAGTTGGGTGTTTTTTCCATCTTGAAGCAGGTTGTTTGGATCAGGGCAATGTCTCCCAGGGGCTGACTGGGCAGTGTTTCTCAAAACAACGTTGATGAGAGTAGGGATCCCTCTGAAGTGCTGGCACTTTGGGCTATGCAGTTTCAGGCCCATATAGAGGCATCTGTCAGGGGAGGTGCCAGATGAGGCTGGCACCCAAGCCCACACTTGGCACTCTACTCTCTAAGCTCTGCGTCCTGATGTCAGGCCATGTCAGCTGGAAGGAAAGCATGCCTGAGAGGATACCTTTCCCTAGTTCCAACCAAGGCCTTGTGTGTGCCAGCAGGGATCCTGGCTCTCTGTCTAGCTTATTGGTCCCTGCTGTTCTGGCTTTCCACATCCGATTACAGCTGTTTTTCCCTTTTCACATTGGAGCTTCCTAGGAAGCCCTATTGCCATTTAGACAAATGTTCTTTGTAGCAGGACCTTGTTTTCTTCCATCTGAGGGGGTTCCCAAAGGCAGAGCTCTACTTCTCATCTGACCAAAGCTTCTGGAGGAAGTTCTTTTTCCTTTCTGTCCACCTATGGCTACACTGTACCCTTATTCTCCCTTCTTGCACTGATCTTTTGGGATTGTGTGGGATCCTGTTTGTATAAGACACCCAAAGGCAATGTCTGCCTGTTTCTCTATCTGGGGCTGAGACCAAGTTTTGACAAGACTGACTAGTTACTTTCTCATGGGATCCTTCTTTTGAAATCTGAAATCTTCTGTGATTCTGGGCTATGTTTCTGGGTCCTTCATAAAATTAAAACCCGATAGGGTACTTCCTGATGGATAGAATGCTTCAGAGGTGCTCAGAACCTAGCAGAACTTGGGAGACCTTGGCATCTCACCCCAATATCCATCTATTGAATAAGGCCCACTCCCTGATACCTGGGCCATCCGAGTTCACTTGGGGTACTAGACACAGAGGGAACCAAACACAGTTCAAGCCTCTTCTCCAGTCTCTCAGCATGGGGAGGAGTTAGTGCTACGCATGGCTTTGAAGCTCTTACCCAGGTGAGCTTATTTCTCATGGCTACCTGCCACACCCTTCTCACCTGGTATCTGTCTGAGTGGTGCAGGTCATCAGTGGCAGATGAGTGTGGTGACGCTGTTGGAGACTCTCCTTCCCTCTTGATGGAAGTACACAACAGGAGGGACTGGAAGAAGAAAAAAGACATGCGGCCTCAGGCTGAATGAAACCTACAGTCAGTCCCCTGGAGTTCCCAGTCCCCTGGAGCTTTTGGGAGCAAGGCAAAGAGAAGGAGGGCAGAGGGACAGGTGGCTACTCTTGAGATTTTGAAGGCAGTGGTCAGGTGCAGGAGTGCAGTTGTGGGAGAGGATGTTTGATTTAGGACCCCCACTGAGGTGGTCCAAACCTCCTCCACCTCTGCTTTGGCTAATTTCTGCCCCATTGGGGAGGGACCCCCACATTACTCCCAATAGCCTGAACTATACGTGCTTTGTTCTCCCTTAGCAAGAAGATACTGTGAGACTCCCGTGAAGGGTTGGGGGTAAAGCCACCAACCTGCTACCCTGTCTGCCCCTAATATGGGCTGATGGCAGCCCCGCTGTGCAGACAGTAAATTAAATAGTATGTATGAGTTTCCCGTGTGCAGCTAGGGATGTACACTGGGTCCATTTATCCCTACAGTGTGGCAATGACCCCAGCAAAAACCCGAGCAAAACTAATCCCCCCATGTCAATCCCGCACGGCCTCTTCTACATACGCTTGCAGTTTAGATTAATACACTGTCTGCTTCAAATTGTGTGCAAGCCCCACATTTCTAAATACCACATGGCACATTCAGCCTGAGAGCCAGCTCTTGCCAAGGCCTGTTCAGCTGCAAACGGGGAGCCCAGCGGCCTGAAAGCAATCCATACTTCCTCCCCCGCCTTCTTCAGCCTGCACAGCTCTGAGCCGGAAGCACATAATTCCCCAGGAGTCCTCGCAAGCCTAGAAAACCATGCCAAATCGCCAGTGACAGCCCAAAGAAAGCAATTTGGGAAAGATGGAGCAGCCATTTATCCTTCATCTCCGACTGAGCCTTAGGATGTGACCCGCATGCGGTGGCCATGCTGCATCCTCAGGCAAGAGCCCTGGGAAAGGAAGGGGCAGCTGCTGGTCTGGTAGGGCTTCCTGACCCACAGCCCTGGAGCTGGAAGTGGAAGGAGGCTGGAAAGGGAGTTAGGAGCTCTTTCTTCACCCATCCAAGCACAATGGGAGGTCTGGTGGGTGACTCAGCCCCAGGCCAGAAGGGAGGTGTTATCAGGCAATGTCCTTCTTCTCTGGTCCTAAGAAAGATGCTGCAGAGGGAGAACTATGCAGGGCCCCCAACCATGAGAAAGCTCATGCTTGTTGTGTTCTCTCTCCCTCTCTCTTTCTCTCTTTCATTCTCTCTAGGTTAGAAGCCCTGAGAGGCCTCAGCATTACACCTGGGGCAAGCGGAATAAAAAAAGGTCACTGGCGCTTTTTAAACATGGACCAAAAAGCAGTAAAATGTGTTTTGAAAAAAAAATCTCAGCATTAAATCATGACTTTTTGCCTGGCTCTTCGCCTCATTAAAAGTGGCCTTTTGGAAGGTAAAATTATCATTGTAAGCGATAAGATCTTTAAGAAAATAATTCACGGCTTCTTCACCCTTTAATATGATAGCCGCCACCGGCTAATTTTTTTCTTAATGGCAACGAGCCCATCAATCTTGTCTAAGGCCCCCTCGCCCTCATTTCCTTCTCCTCCTCCCTCCTCCTTTTCCCTGTCCTCTCAGTCTCTTGCTTCAACCTTCTACCTCCTGCCTCTTCCCATTATGCCCTGTTTCCCTAAAGCTGAGGTCAAGGCCAGGAATAGGTCAGGAATTGTTCAGCCTTGGGGGTGTGAGCATGTATCTGGAAGTAGATGAGCAAATGTCTCTTGCCTCCATGTCTAGTGATCAGTCTGCTTGTGTCTGTGGTTGCAGGAATGTGCCCATGTTTAAAACTTCTTGGATGTGCTTTCTGACCTGTGGGTCTGTATACATGGGGAGCTAAGTATGGACACAGATTGTCTATCAGGGTTTGTCCTTAGAATACAGGCCTTTCTGCTATCCAGGTTCCCCACCCTGCCAGCCATGCTGAGGTGTCAGATGTCACTGGTTGTAGCTGCCAACCTGTAAGCTTGCTCATGATCTTCCTTAACCTCACCATTAAATACTACAGGCTGAGCCACGATTGACTGGTATAGCCCCCTACCTATACCAGTCCACAGCTGCCTGGCTCCCCTCACCTTTTCTCTTTAGGGCTGGGAGGCCTTTGCTTCCTGGGGCAGGGCCTGCACTAATCTAAGACAGGTCAGTTCTCTGTTCCTTCTCTCCCAAGCTGGCTGCACCTGAGTAACTTCTTGAATGAAAGTGCAAAGTCCACCTCCACCTTCTTCTTTTCCTTTTTCTTTTATTTTCCTTGCTTTTCTCTTCTTTCCCCTTCCTTCCCTCCTTTCTTTTTTCCTCCCTTCCCTTCCTTTCCCTTTTCCCTCCCCTCTCCTCCCCTCCCCTCCCCTCCCTCCCTCTCTCTCTCTCTCTCTCTCTTTCTTTCTTTCTTTCTTTCTTTTTCTTTCTTTTTCTTTCTTTCTTTCTCTTTCATACTGGCAGGTTGAACCCAGGGACTTGCACATACTTTGCACTGCTCTATCACTGGGCTGCACCCCCAGCCCATTTTTTAGTTTTTATCTTGAGACAGGGTCTTGCTAAATTATGCAGGCTGCCTCTGGCCTTGAACCTGCGATCCTCCTGTCTTTGCCTCCAGACTTGCTAGGATTATAGGTGTGAGCCACCTTGCTGGCAATCTTCACCTTTTTAAAAGGCCTGCAGTGTAGTTGGGGCAACCCTATGGACGTGGTAACTGTCACTTTGGCTCCTTTTCTCAAACTTCCCTCTCAGAGGTCACTAGTGACTTTAAGCTTTCTAAATACAATGGGCCCCTTCACCAGCCCCTCCCTATTGGACTGTGGACCACCTATACATTTCGAAACATTTTTGCCTTAGGATTCTGGGATACTGTGGTCTCCTGTGATCCTCCTAACTCACTGGCTGACCCTCCTTTGTCTCCTTCCTGGCCTTCTGTACTTTATCTTGATTGGAAGTATGAGATTCCCTGACATTCTCTTCTTGATATTTGCTCTCATCTCCCTGTGCATCTCCATGACTGATTTTATCCATCTGCAAGCCTCAACACCCACTCCTTACTCCCCATAACACATGCTAGGGGCTTATTGTGAGAACTTATGAGGACAAGCAGTAGGTGTATGCCAAGGGAGGGCTAGGGGATACTCAGCAAGTAAAGGTTTAGTCTTCCTCTCTACATCTCCATCCCCTCAAAATCATCATCTTTAGGGAAGCAGTACTGCTTCTGTGGCCACCTATGGGAAGTTCTTGGTACAAATTATGTCTTTGTGCTAAGGTCTCTCTGGCTCTTCCTCGAAGCTAGAAACTTGCCCTTCACCTTTCTTTTGTCCATGTGGTGCTTTCAAGTTTCTCTTCCATAATGTCTGTTCAAAGGGTCAGACTGTCTCCCCAGATAGATCCAGCATCCTCCCTGGTTCTTTATTGCATGTACACATGCACACATGCACACACACACACACTCTCTCTCTCTCTCTCTCTCTCTCTCTCACCCCCCCCCCCACACACACACATACCCACCCTGTGGTCCATTTCTAAGGCCATGCACTGTCTGTTTTCACCTGCATTTCTATCTTTTTCTCCATCTCTTATAGCTCACCTTCTTCCTTTTGTGTTTCCCAAGCCTTAGTGTCTGGGTTGCCAATGTCCCCAGGCCACTCTTGACTCTGACCCCTCAACTAGCTGGAAAAAGAGGAAGTCAGACAAGAATATCCTCTCTCACACGCAGAACACACACACCACCACCACCACCACCACCACCTCTAGGCCTCAGGCTGATGTTCACATCCTGGAGACAGCTGGGGTTCAAGGAGAGCTCCCTTCTCTCAGAAAGAACCAGACCTGGGTAGGCCTATATTAGGATGGGCAGGAGGAAAGACATAATTGGCCACCTACCTTGGGGGTGCCTGGAGCCATGGCATCCTTCAGGAGGGAATTCTTGCTGCCAAGAAAGAAGAGAACAGGATGACCATTCCACCTGCTGCCCAGGTCATGCGAGGGTAGAGTAGCAAGAAGACCCCAAGATAGAAGGCACAGCAAGCCTAACCCAGACAGCTCAGCAAATCTCCACCCAGTCCATTCAACCCAGTGTCCCAGCCTAGCTCAGCCTCTCTCAGGACCCAAGGACCACACTGGCCACCCAATGATCTGGGGAAAGGGGCTTTATCTGACTCCTGGGATAAGCCTTGAAGATTCTGTCTGTCCTAGAGGCCCCCTTCTCTCTGCCCTCTGCCTCCAGCCTGCTCTTAGCTCCTATGGGATTGGGGTGATGGAACTGACATAGCTCTTGTCAATTCTCCCTCCAACATGCTGCAAACTGTGTTAGGCCAGGAATGATCTCCCCCTGATTCAATTTGTCAGCCCCAGGCCCTCCGGCATCGGGTGCAGCAGGCGGGCGGGAGCTGGGCCCTGAAATATGGTGGGCAGCTCAGAGCAGACGGGGGCTGGGGCGAGAGGTGATGGATGGGCTGTGGGGGAGGCGAGGACTGTGTTTAATAACAAAATTGGTATGCAAGGCCACATCCTGTGCTAAGCATGAGTGATCCAGAGCCACAAAGTATTACAAATCCCTGCTAAACAGATGCTGACAATGGAACAAGACGTATCAAATCAGATCCACTTCAGAAATATTAATATCCCTGTTCCTGTCCTTCCCTGCCTGCTGCCCCCACTACGCTCGCCACATCTGTGCTCACACATTTGCGTGCATGCACACATGCGTGCATACACACACAGCAAATACATGCATACAGAGGGCCTGGGTGATACATGCACTGAGGCAGATGCAGCCCATTTTCATATGGTCCAAGCACAGACATATATATAAGGTTCAGAAGTAGGGGACACCCACAGATACACCCAGAAAGTATGGAAGACACACACACCCACCCAAGGCAAAATATACAGGGAACCTACAGAATTACCGAGTGTATATATAGAGAACACCCACAAAAGTGCTCAGGCACCCATAGGGCCAGATATAGACACACCTGCTGTGCAAGCAAAAGCATAGGCAGATGTGGATAAAGTAGTGGCCCTCAATGAGGGGAGGGAAGCTCACCCAGGGGACATTTGGCAATGTCTGTCTGTATGTATATGTGTGTGTGTATGTATATATATGTGTGTGTGTATGTATGTGTGTATATATGTGTGTATATATATAGTACAATATATATTATATATACAATACATATTATGCATATATTATATATATATATACATATATACATATATATATATATATATATATATATATATATATATATATATATATATATAATTTGTGGTGCTGGAGATCCAAACCAGAGTCTCACACATGGTAGGAAAACACTGTACCACTGTGCTACATCCTGAGCCTGTAGAGGTATTTTTGATTATTGAAACCAGGGAAGGAAGAGGGAGTTGCTACTGGCGTCTAGTGGATGGTGCTGTCTAGTTGGTGTCCAACTCATAGCGACCCTATGCACAACAGATGAAACACTATTGTAGCACTTCTCTGCTATTCATAGGGTTTTCAATGGCTGATTGATTTTTGGGAGTGGGTTACCAGGTCCTTCTCCCAAGCCTACATCACCTGGTGTTCCCAGGCAGTCTCCCATCCAGGTACTAACCAGGCCCAATCCTGCTTAGCTTCAGCGATCTGATGGGATTGGATGCCACAGTGGAACAGCTGCAGGTATCTAGTGGGTAGAGGATGTTAAACATCTTACACTGTCCCAGCCCCTCACAACACAACACTATCTGACCCCAAATGTCAATAGTGCTGAGGTTGGAAAGCCCTGGTCTAAAAGCAGATACACAAATACCCACAGACTATAATTCTGCCAAGAGACACACAGATACATTCAGTCACACCTGGAGACTCAGCATATAGATGCACAGGGCTATGGGGTCACATTCCCAGAGACATGGCAATAAAGACAAATTCATTGCAGCCACAAGAGCTGCTGGTGCACACAAGTTCACATAAACACATGTGTAGATATCGATATTATAGGCACTGATGCACACCCACATATATGCACCCACAGATGTAGACATGGGTACACACTCACACAATTACACATATATCACAGTGCAGGGTGATGGAAGCATGGAGAAGTCAAGGTCTGATTGTGAAAACAGAGCTATCTACCAGTCTGATCACACAGCTGAGCCATCACAAACTAGGAAGGACAGCCAGAAAAGATTCTGTTCAATTACATTTTGCTCACAAATGGTCTGTGCCCAGCCCCAATCTAGGCATTGGGGGTATGGACAGGAAACTGAACTGCACTTGAGGAGCAACTAGTTGGTGAATTCGTGACTTTTATCATTCTTTCACTCCTTCATTCAGTAATCAAGTACTGACATCACCACTCTGCCTACAAAGTAAGGCATCTATTATATACCCTGTTCTTGCCACACCTTGCCCTTGACTGGGTTAGGAGTACAATCTAGTAGAATCAGATGAGAATAGAAAAGGAAGCAATGAATAATTAGTAATCACTGATTGTATACCACAGGCACAGACTTTGTATGTGTTATCTTACTGAATGTTCACAAAAACTTCATGGACTTGACTAACAGGTTATAAGACACCTATGTGGTCCATGGAGGGCTTGGATTTGAGTTTGTATTTGATCAAGTCCAAAGTGCTGGTTTTTAATTGCCTAAGGATACACAGCCTGCAGACATAGCCCTGTGGCATCCGATCCTGTTAGATCTTGGAAGCTAAGCAGGGTTGGGCCTGATTAGTAATTGGATGGGAGACCACTTGGGAACACCAAGTGCTGTACACTTGGGAGACGGACCCAGCAACCCACTCCCAAAAATCAGTCTGCCATTGAAAACCCTGTGAACAGCAGAGAAGAACTGACAATAGTGTTTCACCTGCTGTATGCAGCATCGCTATGAGTCGGATACCTACTGAACGGTACCTAACAACAACAACAACAACAAGGATACACAGGGGAGAACTCTCACTTCTTCTACTTCTCTGCTTGCTTTGCAACTTTGGGGAGGGTCTTGCTGACCCTGAGCTCCATTTTATTCTGCTGGTAAATAAAATGGAGCCATTCATGATCAGGATGTCCAGCCTCTGGCTTTGCATACTCATTCTCTGGAACTTCCCTTTCCTTGCATGGGGATGGTTCCATCTCAAGACTCCTTCTTTGCTCTAGGCAAGGGCTCTTCCTTCCCTTTCCTCCACCAACTCCATCACCTCCAAGTTCACTTGGTCCCTGAGAGACTGAGGAGCCTCGTGAGGGGCCTTGGAGAAGGGAGCCCCAGAGCTGTCAGGAGCTTGGCTCTCACCCAGCCCATCAGCTCTGCTTTCCGTCCTGTTTCCATAGCCCGCCCCCAGTGATTTCCTCCCTTGCTCAGTCACTCACTGCCTAGTGATCCATGGGTTTTAAATTATAACTGGGACCCAGGAAACGCGTTCCTAAGTACAATATTCATGGGTTGGGCTGACACTTTTAATTAAGGTGATTTACACTGAATTATCCTTGGAAATAAAGAAATGGTGCACTGCCTGGGAATAAACCATCATCACCAGCCGCCTTTGTAAGTTACACTTCGTTTTAATCTATTTGGGGAATTGTTTATCTAGTTCATTACCCAACCAAACACAGAGGCCGGCCTTAAATAAGGCTTAAAGGGGGGTGGGGGCACTGCCATCTCCATACCCTGCCTCTCCTCCATGGTCACCCAGCCTCCCTTTTGCTTCTTTCAGTCCTTTAAAAGCACTGCTCAGAGAGCTGGCTTCCCAGCCCAGAAGCCAGCTTTCACGGAGGCTCAGGAAGCCTGCCAGAGGAGATCTCTGAGCTCAGGCCCCACGATGCAAAGCCCCTCTTTCAGCTCTGTGCAGTTTCTTCATGCCCAAGGCTGCTGCTTCTCTCTGGGTGTAAACTCCCACCTGAGGGCCATTGAGTGGTCTGGGAGCCAGCCCTGCCACCTGCCCTTCTATCTTCATCTCCTGTGTTCCTCCCAATCTCTGTGTACATATTCAGTTCCTGCTGCTCCACTGTCCCAGAGATATCTTAGGCTCAACTTGCCCAGAACCCCACCTGTTGCCACCTCCTGCCTTTGGACACTTGCTTGTCTTCCACCACCACCCTCCCCATCATCCAAGTCAGAAAATGTCTTCCTAGTAAGTACCGCAGCTAAGTCCTCAGGCTTCTTCTCCTCTATTCTCTCCTTACCTCTTCTGCACCTCTTCTGCCATTGTCCCAGGTCCCTTGGACTCTGCCTGACCTCCTCATTTGCCTCCCTGCTTTTGTCCCCAATCCACCCTCCACACTGTCCTCCAGAGCCATTCTCCTAGGGCTCCTCTCACCAATGTTTTCATCAACCCACTACATCTAAGACCCCACCTGATCCAGCATGGAAGGTCCTCCATAACCTGTCCTCAACCTAACTTTGTCCTCTTTGTTCTAACTGGCCAAATCCTGGGGTCTAAAGGATCCCATGTGTAGGACTGAGGAGGGGAAGGACAGGATGGGATGAGGTGAGAGAGGGCGTGTGAGCAGAGCCTCTAATCTCAAATGAGAAAGTTCTTTGAAAAGTATAAGTGCTAAGCCACTGTGAGCTCTGCTTTTCCAGTGGGGGTCTGGGAATGTACATCTCCTGTACTTGGGAATGTGGGTCTTTCAGGGTGTGTGTGTGTGTGCGTGCATGCATGCATGCTTGTGTGTGCCTATCTATGTGTTTGGGAATGAGTGCATGTGCACACTTGTGTGTCACAGTTGTGTCTGTGAAAACCAGCTTCCCCTAGCTTGGGAGCTGGAAGTTCCCTGCTTCTTGTGTGAACTCTTGGGTTTGTCCAAACTAGCAGCCTGTTCCCACAGGGCTTGCTCTGTGTAGTTGGCAGAAGGAAAGAGAAGGTAAAACAGGCCCACCAGGAAAGTTTCTCAAGGAAAATCAAGTGGGAGGGAGTCATATATCCTGGCCAATGCAAGGCACCCAGGCAGCAGCACCCATAGGCTCTGCAATGGGCTAGGCTAAGGAAGGGTCAGGGAGGGCAAGGGAGGCAAAAGCTGGGAAGAAGGAAGGGGACAGATGGACAGCAGAGGGGAGGAGCCAGGTTGTGGGGGGTGATGGGAAGGGAGCAGAGAGCAGGAAGGAGAGCAGAAGGGGGCAGAAGGGAGAGGGGAGGATTGGAGAGGTGGGGAGGAGGCCTAAGCCATGTGCCATGGATGGAGGAGGCCAGCATTTGGGCTCTGTCCCCTGTGGGCAGTAGGGGGCTCAGTTTCCCCATCTGTCAAATGGCCAGTCTCAGGCTCCTCTCTGTTCAGGATGCTGATGGTAAGGAAGAAAGCATTTCAGGAGTCCGAGTACTTCCTTTTTTCCCAACCTCTTCTGCTCTCCTCCTGCCCTCCCGACAGCTGGCAGGGGCGGGGCAAGGGCAGCCACGGATGGGGCCCTCACAGCACTACCCACCCCATGCGGCCTGTCAGCCCGGAGGGAGCTGACACGATCCTTGGGAATTTATCACGCACCCAATTACAATGTTAATTGGCAAGTTCCTGAAATCAATTAATTCGCAAATTTTTTCCAATTAAAAATCCAGATAAATCACAAGGGCGGTGGCGGGCCGGTCCAGCCTGCAGTCCGGTGGACGCAGCGGCCACTGGGAGGGGTGAGCAGGCGAGGCGAGGGGAGGGGGCGGCGGGCGCGGCTGCCCTTGAACGCCTTTGCCGGCCGGTCCGACTGTCAGCGCGCCGGGCGCGGCGGGGCCGAGACAGATAAAACCATCGACCCGTCGCCGCCAGCGCTTCGGCTTTATCGATCCGACGGGAATTTCACTTGCTGTGCAGATCCCGCTGTCCGGCTGTCAGACACCCCGTGAGGGGGGCGCGTGCTGGGGGCGCAGGGCGTGCACGTGCGGAGAGCGGCGTGGGCGTTGGGGGTGCGGGGGCAGGGCCGGGAAGTGAGCGGACAGATGCGGGGGACGTAGGACCCAGGCACGAGGGGCAGGGCGTGGAGGATGGGGATTGAGCAGGGTCCTGGCTGGGAGTGGAAAAGGGAAGGCCATGGGCAGTAAGGGATGCCCTGGGCAGTGCAGGTTTGAGGCTCCCGCTGAGGAGGCGGGAAGAGAGCTCCCATTCTCCAGGCCCTCAGGCCACGCCGCCTTTGCTACCTTTACCAGGCTCTGCAGGTCCCTCCCTCTCTGCCTGTTTTCTGTTCCTGTTGAGAAGTCCTCCACTGGATGCAAATTACACAGAACTCCTTCTGGACAGCCGAGGTATGGCACTCAACTGCGGGATGTTTTTTACTTTCTTCCCCTGACAGGTCAATCCCCGTGTGTTGTGAGTATTGGGAGGGGCGATTAAGAGCATGGACACTGGCATCAGGTTGCTTGAGTTTGAGTTTTGTCTTTACCACATACTAGCTGGGCAACATTAGAGGAGTCACTTAACTCTTTTGTACCTCATTTTTCTTATCTGTAAAATGGGGGTACTAATTACAGTCGTGCACCAAATAACAATGTTTTTGTCAACAACAGATCACATATACTACAGTGGGCCCATAAGGCTATATTGCCTACTAACAAAGTAGTTTGTGTAAGTATACTCTATGATGTTCAGATGACAAAATTGCCTAAGGACACACTTCTCAAAACTCATCCCTATCATTAAGCAACACATGACTGTATCACCTACCTCAGAGGGTGGTTGTAAAGATGAAAAAATTAATGCAATATAATATACTTGGCACATAGTGTTCAATGAGACTATTATTACCATTAGTATAGTCTTCTGTGGGTTTTTTAAATATGCTCACAAATTCTTCTGGCATTCCTTCCTTAAGAGGCAGAATTTGTGGAGCTTAATTATCTTCCCTTGTATGTGGGTTGGGCTTAGCAACCTGCTTCTAATGAATAGAATAGTATAGAAGGGGAGTGATAGTGTGTGACTTCTTGACTAGGAAAAGGCTTTATGGCTTCTTTAGTCTCTTTCTTGGATCATATGCTCATGGGCAGTCAGCTGCCATGTCTGTGGGAAACTCAAGCAGCCCTAGGAGAGACTCTTGTGTGGAAGAACTGAGGCCTCTTGGCAACAGCCACGTGAGGGAGCCAACTTGGAAACAGATGTTGATGTCCTAGTCAGACCTTCAGATGACTGCAGCCTTGATTGACACCTTGATTGCAGCCTCACAAGAGACTCTGAGCCAGTGGTTATAACTACCCACAACCACCCAGCCATGCTGTTCTGGTACTGATAACCCACAGAAATTGAGAGAAATGTGTTAAGCCACTAAGTTTCGGGATAATTTGTAAATAGCAATAGATGACTAGTACTTCTTCCTTCAAAATTCCTCCCCTAGGAAGCCTTCTTTGCTCTGTGCTGAGTTTGGTGCTTCACGCAGCTCCACTCCTCCACTGTAACAGCTTCTATCCCTCAGAGCTTGTATTCCCTGACCTTCTGTGTTCTCACACTATGAACTTCCCAGGACAGGGGCTATTTCAGACCCCTTGCACCCTGCACAGGGGATTAGGTGAGAGGGTAGAAAGAAGGATCATAGTTTGATGAACTTGAACTGAATAAGGGGTGGGACTGGAGTAGTGGGGCAAGGGGTTCTCTCTATGGCAGATTGTAGTTTCCAAAGATGGTTGAAGCCCTATCTCCCATCCCACATGCTCTTCTATAATATGATCTTGTCATTCTTCACATTAAAAGGGGTGTGTTGTCCTCTCCTCTTGAATCTAGGTGGGCTAATTCTGCCTTGATCAGTAGAGTATAATGGAAGTGACATTAAATGACCTCTGAGATTAAGTTTAAAAAGGTGATCCAGGCAAGGGATGTAGCTTAGTGGTAAAGCGCTTGCCTAGAATGCTCACAGCCATGCATTGTATCCCCAGTACGGCAAAACAAAAAGTAACTGTGCTTCCATCTCATTGGCTGGAACATGTTCTTTTGGAGCCCTAAGCTGCCATGTAAGAAATCCATTTATCCCAAGGCTACCAAACTATGAGGAATCCCAAGCCACATAGAGAAACCATGTGCAGATGCTTTGGAGCCAGCTATATCTAAAGTTCCAGCTGACACCCACCCAGCCACTAGACATATGAATGAAGGAGCCTCCCAATGATCCTGGCTCCTAGTCACTGCATGTTCCTCACTGAGGCCTCAGACATCTGGAGGAGACACAGCCACCCCTTCTGTGCCCTGCCTTAATTCCTTACCCTGCAGATTGTGTGAGCATAATGGAATGGTTGCTTAAACTACTAAGATTTGAGGTAATTTGTTCTGCCTCTCCTCTATTCCCTTCCCCAAGGCCCTTGAGAAGGCTCAGCCCAGTCCTTCAGGCAGGAACAGGGGAAGGGAAGCTGGGGGTGACCTGGGGTGGGAAAACACCTGAGCACATTCTCAAGATTGTCATCTTTCAGTCCTTAAGAGTCATGGAGAAGGTATTGCCCACTCCCCTGAATGGCAGGACCAGGCTAGATGGCAGGACCAGACTGGACTTCTGATGCAGCCACCAGTGCCTGCACCTGCTTCTTTTGTCCTGTCCTGAGGCCCCACATGGCAATGCTGGGGCTGTGGCAGTGGCTAGTTCCCTGTCCAACCCAACTCTCCTTTTCTGTTTTCCTTCTCTCCCTCTCTCTCTCCCTTCCTCCTTTCTTTCCTTTCCGTCCCTTCCTCTCCCCTCCCCTCTCCCCTTCTTTCCTTCCTTCTCTTCCTCTTCCTTCCTCCTTTTTTTCTTTTCTTTTCATTTGTTTTCCTTTCTTCTTTCTTGTACTAAGGGGTTGACCCACAGCCTCCCCCATGCTAGGCAAGTGCTCCACCACTGAGCTGTACCCCCAGCCTTTTTATTACTTTATTTTGAGACAGGATTTCACTAAATTTCACAAGCTGCCTCTGGCTTTGAACTCCCAAATCACTGGGATTACAGGCATGCACCATGGTGCCTGTCCTGTCCAACTTCCCTTATTCTCTTCTGAAGCTGGGGCCTGAGAGGTTACTCTTTCATCCCCAAAAGTAAAACAAGAAGAGGAAGGTGGCACCATTCAGCTGGAGAATCTGAGCACTGAAAATGTAGTGGTGGAGAATGGCAACAGGGTCCAGGCTTCTTCCTAGAGGCTGGGGTGAGACCTGGTGGCCAAGAGCCTGAGTGGAACCCCGCAGTGGGCAGGCTGCCCATAGATGGCTTACCTAGTGGGCAGTTGCGCCAGCTGCTCCAGTTCCTGCTCCATATGTTCCTGCAGCTCGCTGGGCCTCAGCAGTACTTGGCAGATGGGGCAGATTGGGGCCTGGCTGTCAAACAGTGCCGCTGCTTTCTTCTTACCTGGCCAGGGAAGGAGAATAGACACACATCAGCCTGCCTAGTCCCTGGAGGGAAATTCAGTGTCCCAAGCCGGCTGCTGCCCATGGGGCTTCTTGACCTAGAGGAGGGGTGAGCCGGAGGTTCTCAGAGCCCTCAAGCATCACTCCTTTTTGTAGCTCCAGAGGCTGTGGCCATGAATGCAGCCACTTCAGCAGGATGCCCCTCTCAGTAATCTACTGGGACACAATCAATGCTCTGTGCAATCAAACTTTGATCACTCCATTTCACACGTGTTTAATCATACCATCACCCAGAATATTGAATGCTTCCCCCACCCATCTCTCTCCTTTCCTCACTGCTTTCACATTCCCCAAGTCTGGAGAAGGAAGACAAGAGAAAGACAAAGGGGATCCATTCCTATAGTCATTCAACAAACATTCCCTCATACTTATTCTGAACCAGGCCCAGTGCAGAGCAGTGAGGCCCCAGAATGGAGTCAGATCTAGTCCCTGCCCTTGCAGTTGAATGGAAAAGACCAAGAGAAGCCAGGTGACTTGGAGGGTAACATTCTTTCCTTTCCTCACTTCCTCCCAAAGTTCCATCCTCCACTTCTGCTCTCTTCAATCTGAATGCTGGAAGATCTCATTTATTTAATATCCCTAACTCCCACCCATATGCTACTGACTAGAGACTTTGTATCTCTACCCTGGATCCCTCCAGGCTCTTATATCCAAACATCTAATGGACATCAATGCCTGAATGCTCCATAAGTATCTGAAATTCAACAAATCAAAATTGAGTTCTTCAACTTTTTCTCTTCTTTCAAAACTGCTACTCCTCCAATAGTGTCCATCTCTGATAAAGACAACTTCAGTTGGGCGTGGTGGCGCACACCTGTAATCCCAGCGGCTCAGAAGGCAGAGACAGGAGGATCGCAAGCTAGAGACCAGAGACAGTCTGAGTAATTTAGCAAGACCCTGTCTCAAAAAGTAAAAAAAAAAAAAAAATTGGGCTGGGAGTGCAGCTCAGTGGTCCAGCACTTGCAAAGCATGCAGGTGGGAGGCCCTGGGTTCAATCCCCGGTACCACACACACACACACACACACACACACACACACACACACACACACGACAACTTCATTCACCTAGCCACCAGACTAGCAAACTTAGCCTTACCATGTGTGCCTTCCCTTGATCACCCCTCTCACATTTATTTAGCTACCACGTCCTGTCCATTCTGCTTCTTCAGTAGGCTTGAAATCCATATTCTCCCTGTTCAGGTCTCACTACTTCTCCCTTGGATAGCCTCTACAGGCCTCTTGTGAACCCATGAATTCTGACTTCTCTGTCTCTAAAATATCCCTCAAATTGTGTATCCTCAAAATATGAGCACCTTTGGGGCTGGCTGGGAGCCTGAACTCTATTCCTGACCTGTCACTAATGGTAACCAGAACAAACCATGCTAGGAAGGAGTCTGCAGATTGCCTACTTCATCCCTCTTGGGAGGCTTAAACCCTCTTTGCTTCCTCCATCCAAATGCTCCCCAATCTCTGCTTACAGGCATGGAGTTGAAGAACCCTATTCATCTAGAAACATTCCCACTATCCATGAAGTAGAAATGACTTCTTTAGTTTAACCCTATATGTTCTTTCTTGCTGCTTCTTCCCATTGATGACTGGATAAGGTCAAAATCAACCTTTAGAGAGATCAAAATCATGTCAGTCATGACCAACATAGAAACTTGAGTAGGGCTGCCTGATTAAATACAGGATGTCCAGTGAAATTTTAATTTCACAATGGGTAAATATTTGGTATAAATATGTCCCAAATATCACATGGGACATATTTACACTAAAAATTATTCATTGTCTTCTAAAATAAAATTTACCTGGATGTCCTGTGTTTTTATTTGCTAACTCTACAACTCTATTCCTGTGGGAGTTTGTAGCTCAGGCTGAGCACAGGAACCCATCTCCCTTTGACATGGACTGAGCAGGATTATGGCTCCTCTGGATGCCCAGATCCACTCATCTGAGGGCTCAAAGGAAGAAGCAGTTCATTCTGGGAATGTGTTCTGGGCATGGGGAAAAAAAAAAAAAAAAGGAATAGGCTTAACTAAAGAAGTGAAATTTGGGTTGCACCTCAGAAGTATATCAGGCATGGAATGGGAGCAAATGAATGAGTCAATGAGTAACTTGTGAGTTCCTTATGAGCAGGGGCCATTCTTATCCATCTGTGTATATATAAACAATTTATAGCAGTCCTGGCATATACTTTTTGTTGTTGTTAGGTGCTGTTGAGTTAGGTTTGACTCATAGTGACCCTATGTACAATAGAACAAAACACTCCCCGACACTGTGCCATGCTCAGCACTGTTAGGGCATAGTCTAGATGTTCAATAATGAAGCAAAAGAGAGGAAAAGGGGAAAAGAAAGAAGAAAACAGAGAACAGGTTGTCCTCAAAGCCAGATAACCTTCACAGAGCAGGGATGTCAGCCGTGGAAGCTTTGTGTGTGCCAAGGAGGGGTAGATGTGGTTCCAGCCTGTGTGACTAGGTCTCTGAGGAGGGGAAGAGGTCCTACTGTCATCCCTTAATGGCTGTGCCACAGGTGTTCAGTGGGCAGCTGGAAGGCAGCTGTGAAGAAAAGCAGCAGATGTAGCCTTTCTCTGAGAAGTGGGATGTGAGGATTCTAGCCTGAGCTCCACCTTACAATCTCAGAAGTGAGAGCCTAGGACTTCTCCAGACCATTATTTTTATTCTAAAAATGGGGAAATTGAGGCTCAGAACTGGACAGGATCTATGAATTTGGCTCTTGATCTCATGGCATCACTAATTTATTTAGCAAACATTTATAAGCAACCATTCTATGTCTGATGTTATTCAGCAAGAAACTGGAGCCCAGAGATAAGTAAAACACATTTTTGGCCTCTAGGAGAGCACATATTAGGGGGAAAGTCAATAAAGAAAGCAGGTGACTCCAGTCAGTGTAGGTCAAAGCCATAAGGGAAGCAGGAGCTATGAGGGGTACCATGGGAGGGCAGGAGGGAACCAGAGGAATGTTGGTGGGATCCAGGGGGAAGATGGTGCTCAATGGGAGGCAGGAAGGATGAGTAAGGGAGAGTTGATAAGGTTATTGAAATAGATCATTGATGTAGGATCTGGGGAGTAAGAGGAGAAATGGTGAGAGAGGAGGATCCAGGAGCTCAGGTCTGAGCTGATGGGGAAACATCAGTGGTTCAGCTACTCTAAGCCTGGGTCACCAAGTCTGGCTCCTAGGGCTTCCTGGAGCCCAGATTCTGCCCTCCAAGCCTGGGGGCCAGGCATCAGTATTCCCATATACCTATTCCCATTTCATTTGCTTTGCTGCCTTGTAGTTTTCTGAACTTGGCCTCAGTTTCCCTATTGCTACATAGGGCCCTTTCCTTGGCTTCCAACTTTAGGAACAGCACTGACAGAGATAAGCAGGGAGACCCTGTGGCCTATGCCTTCTATTCCACCCTCATTTTCTCAGGGGTTAGAGTGGCAGGTGTCAGCATGGCCATGTACCCCCTGCTTCCCCTCCCCCGCTGTGTTCCCTATAATTTTATATTGAGACCTGTGGTCATGACGTGGATTTTACTGCACTAACGACATGGCCTGCCCAGGTTTAATGACAAAATCCATACTCTGGCCCTGGGCCTGCTCCTCGTTTGCATAATTCCCAGAATACAGCTCCCTGAAGCTTTTGACCTGGGCCATTACAGTGGCCGTAAAATGGGCCATAAAACTGCTGGGGATGGCCAAGAGGAGGGGGCTGTGGTCTTGCTGGGGTGGGAATGAAGCCCTCAACCCCTTACTCTTCCTAGGTCCTCTGGCTCTTCCTTTCCACGGTTCCCAGAATCAGGGAGTTCATCTCAGGCTGGTGAGGCCCTCCCCGCCAGGAAATCCTCAGTAGGCTACCCATCTTGTGTAGAAATCCCTATACCACAGGCAGCATCACAGGTAGGCAGCCAGAGCCCACCTGAGGCAGGCTGTCAGAAAACATCACGTCCTTGAGCATACCTCATTCCCCCCTGGACCATCCCCCAATGGCTGGGCATGGCCTTTGGCCACAGGTGGGTCTGGGTCACCCAGGTCTAGGTTACACAGACCCATGTTGAATCCTGTCCCTCTCCAGGAGGCCTAGCTCCCTGGGGAGGTCAGGAGGCAGGCTGAGTGGCATAGTGGGGAACTGCGGGAAGCATGAGGGGAAGGGGACAGGGACTGGGCCGGGCTGTCAGTGCTAAAGATGATGAATGGGGGAGGTGAGGTGGGAGGCCCAGTGTTATCGGCAGTGGATGGCGGGCAGGCGCTGGCGTTCGCTGCTCCTGCTAATCCCCGGGCGCTGCCTCAGCCCTTGCACTGATAACGAGGAAATGGGACTGACAACAATTTTTAGCTGAGAGATTCTTCACCAAAATGCCAGGCGGCCGGAGGTTTGACAGGGCCTGATTGAGTGTGTGAGTGTGTGGGGGGAACACCCACGGCCCCCTCCCCTCCCATGCAAAGATGGATCACTCATTCCGCCTCCCGTCCACATTCATTACCTCCTCCCTCCTTACCACCCCTGCCGCTATAGGGCTTGCCACCTCTACTTCTCTGCCTGCCTGCCTGCCTGCCTGCCTGCCTGCCACAGGTATCTCCAAAGCAGGAGGAGGTCTGGGAAGGAGCACCCCACCCTCGAGCCTATCCTTAGTCTTAAACAGGGCAACTTCTTCAGGGGCTGAGAGACTGGACAGTCACATCCTCGTGTAGAGGCTCCCTCGTTGTGCATCCTTCAGTGGGTCCCTTTCCTTTGCTGAGCAGACTACCTTTCCCACCAGACAACTATGAGGCTCCAAGAGTAAGGCACTAACTACAAGCTGCAAAGAGAGATTGGTTGGTTGAGGAGAGAGAAGAGGTCAAACCAAGGCAGTCCTCTCCCTAGTGTGGGACCCACTCCAGCCTGTCCAGCTCTCAAGCCTTGCAATAAGGCCTCAGGGACCTGGGGGCCTAGATCAACCCTCTGCTGCCCTCCTCTGTTGGGAATTGCTGACCATTGGGAACAGGCACGCCAAGGTCAGCACAGGCTGCAACTTCTGGGCCATCTTCCATAGGGAGGCCTGGACACAGAGGGTGAGGGTCTTATTTAAAGGGAAAGCCCTCCCTTACTGGATTCCTAACCCACGTCTGCCCTTGCAGCCCCCTAATATGTCATTGCCTCTCTGGCTTGGCCTGTTTGCTTTTGTCTCCATACTGTAGCCTGGAGTTTCTTTACTTGCCTCTCTGCTTGTCTAAGAAGCAATTCCCACGTCTATCCCATGGGAAGCAATTCCCATATCTCTTTTTTCTGTAGATCACAAAAGGCATGGCTTGACTGCCTGGTGTCTGACTAGGGATATTGTTGTTGTTAGGTGTCATTGAGTCAGTGTCCAACTCATAGCGACCCTACGTACAACACTCGAAACACTATATTGTCAGTGCTTCTCTGCTATTTGTAGGGTTTTCAATGGCGGATTGATTTTTGGGAGTGAGTTGCCAGGTCCGTCTCCCAAGCCTACAGTATCTGGTCTTCCCCAGTGGTCTCCCATCCAAATACTAACCAGGCCTAACCCTGGTTAGCTTCCAAGATCTGACAGGCTTGGATGCCACAGTGCTACAGCTGCAGGTGACTAGGGATAGGGAACATAAAAAATGAGGGTATGGGTGAGCCATTGACATATGGCAATGCAGGTTAGGCCTGTTTTATTTTATTTATTTATTTTTGTTGTTGTTGTTTTTGGTTTTTTTTTTGGTGCTGCTGGGGATTGAACCCAGGGCCTTGTATTTGCTAAGTGGCTACTCTACCCTTTAGCTATATATGTCTAGCCAGAGGCTGGGACTTTTAAAAGTATGTATGTGGGTATATGTGTGTCTTTGGGTGTATACATGTATGTGATCTGCCCTTCTTCTCACTCCATTCTCCAGTAGAACTTCAAGCAGAATTCAACAGAATTGCCTCTTATTAGCTGTGTGACCTTGGGCAAATCACTTAACAATTCTATTTGTGTGTGTGTGTGTGTGTTTCATACCCCAGTACCTCCCATATGCTAGGCAAGTGCTCCACCACTGAGCTGCACCCCAGCCCCTTTTTTATTTTTTATTTTTTTTTGAGGCAAGTTCTCACTAAGTTGTGCAGGCTGCCTCTGGCATTGAACTTGCAGTCCTTCTGCCTTCAGCCTTCAGCGTCGCTGTGATTACAGGCATACACCATGGGTGCTGAGCTTCATTTAACTCATAGGACTTTTGTGTATAAGTAAGGAGTCATTATTGTTTAGTAAGATACAGGCATATGTATGCTGCTTGTGCCTACATCTACCCCAACCTGACACCAGCCTGTCCTCACCCTGCATCTAGTCTTCCTCCTCGCTATGATAAAGAACACCTTCCACTCAGTAGGGACACTGTCCCTGGTGCTTCTGGCCCCTGTGGAATTCCTTCTCCTGTCCATCCATACTCATATTTCTGTGTTTTTGTTTGTATGTCAGGCTTGGAAAGGAAGAAAATAAGTTCAGTTTTGGATGTGCTTAGTTTGAGGAACTGTGAAAATGTTGAGTAGGCACTATATGTGAATCAGAGGTAGAATTATAGGATCTGGGAGACACTGACAAACAGATTAGAACTACAGTTCACCACTGTATCCTCTGTGCCTAGAACAATGTCTGGCATGTGGTTAGTACTCAAGAAAAATTTACTGAGTGAATAAACAAATGAAGTTAAGAGGACGTGAGATCGCCTAAGGAAAGAGTATACACTAAAAGGCTTTGAAACAGAACCTCAATTAACTGTAACAGATAAAGGAAGTTTGGTCATCAAGGACTAAAAAGGAACAGGAAAGAAGGAGGATGAAAACAAGGAAAGTGTGATGTCATGGAAGCTGAGACAGGAAGTTTCAAGGAGTAGCAGAATGTCATCAGTAGAGTCAAAGGGTGCTGAGAGGTCAAGAATATCAGGCACGCAAAGTGTTCCTTCCGAGTATCCTATCCATAGGACAACCATCCACCCGCCACTTCATCTATCCATCATCTATCCAAACCACCTAATTACTCACCTCCTCTCCCCTCTCACTCACCCCTTTCCTCCTCCTCTTCCCTCTGGAAACCCATGATTGGTGCCTCTACAGAGTGTGGGCCAGGAAGAGTTAACATGCTGACAGACAGCATTTTTTACCTTCAGTCAATATGAACAAGGCCCCAAGACTATGATTCCAAACATCTGGATTTCATCAATATGTGATCTGTCATCGTATATTGGCATTCCCCAGTCCTCGCGCCAGAGCAATGCGGCTGGTTTTATTAATACGTCAAATACATTATCCGTGTAATACACTTGTCTGGCTGGGGCCTCCCGCTGGGGCGGGGCGGTGGATTTGAATGTATGATGAATCAGTTTGCATTACATGTTCGTAAGTCATCATTTGTCAGGATTAATAGGCATCCCTGGTAGAGGAGGTGGGGGTAAGCCAGGCAGGGGAGATGTGTATTTAGCTGTGCAATAGTTATCTGACGGTGCCCAGGGATGCCCTAAAATCAGCTGTGCACCCTCCGGCCCAGACCTCAGGGTAATGGCTGGAGTTCAAAGAACAGAGGTGACATTTTCAGCAGTTCCAGTGCCACTTGGAACCAAATTTATCTCTCCTTTAGGCTTGCCAAACAATCAAAAAAATATGGTAGGGGCCATTTGCACAAGCCATTTAACCTTTGCTCATTCTTTAGGACTGGGATGCCTTGTTCCAGAGCCTTCCCTCACTCCCTCAGACTGTATCAGGTGCCTCCTCTGTGTTCCCACAGTCTCTTGTGCTGCATTTTTCACAGCACTTACTACACACTTATTGCTTGTTATGTTTCTGTCGCCTTCTTTAGATTGTGAATTTTTCTTTTCTTTCTTCTTCCTTCCTTCCTTTTCTTTCTTTCTTTCTTTTCATTTCCTCTTTCTTTCTTTCCTTTCTTACTTTCTCCTTCCTTCCTTTCTTTCTCTCTCCTTCCTTCCTTTCCTTCCTTTTCTTTTGACAAGGTTTTCCTATGTAGCCCAGGTTGGACTTGAACTCATGATCCTTGTGCCTCAACCTCTCAAGTATTGTCCTACCATGCCTAGCCAGACTGTGAATTTCTTGAGGACAAAAATTAACTTGTCCATTGCTATAGCAGAGGTCATAGCCCAAAGTAAAAGAAAAGTAAGAGTAGAAATCAATAAATATTCCTTGAATTAATGAATAAATGATTATTATTGGCCAAATCTCCAAAGATACAGACACTGCTTGGGGACAGGAGGCCTTCTCTAATTCCTTGCTTCACCCTGACTCTAATCTAGTCTGGTCATCTATCTTGCTATTCATGCTTTTCTTTATTTGCTCCTCTATTTTCCATAAGTCATGTCTAGACCCCCTTTGTACAGCATCAGAATCCATACATGTGAAACACATACCCAGATCAAATACACAGGGGTGACATTCATGCTCACGTGTCCTGGCTATTTTCCTTTTCCCTCCTCTCTGCCTGCAGAAGCTCAGACTGGCACTACCCATCCCACATGGCTTCTTGCCAGCTCCAGGTGTGAGAGCCTGGCTGGTGCCCTGACTCCTATTGTGATGGATGCTATTAACTGTCTAGCAATAGAGAAAGTCTAAATTGAGTCCTGCATGTCCAATGACAACCATCTGCAGGGTGGCCAGGTGGAGGTCAGCCTGTGGAGAGATTGAAGCTCAAGCTGGAACCAAAGGCTCTGGGTCAAGAGCAAGCTCATTGAATCACGTCATGGAACCTGAACCCTTGGTCCCATAAGCCTTTGCTGCAGCCAAGTATACTAGCCAAGGTTGTTCAGAGGCTGGTAGGGATTCAAGGGCCAGAGCTATTTCACACCCCTGACCTAGGCTATTCCAAACATAACTGAAGCTTCTCTCCTCTTGCCCAGCTACAAATTTGTTCCACTCCTGCTTGAGCTAATAACTTCCAGAGAGTTCCTTGTGCTGGGCTGGGCCAGTGGTGGGTGGGACAGGCGGGGCCTCCCAGCATTCCCTGGGATTAGGCTTTACAAATTGCAGTATAAGGCAGGATTCAGGAAAATATTCACATGTGACAATGTACTTATATCATCACAAATATCTGGACATACACAGGTGTTCACACAAGGGTGGGCATTTTTTCACGTCTAAACACACATCTGAGCACCTGCCCATATACTTAACTGTAGCCTGAATAACCCTGCATATTCTCCCCAGCATGCCCATACACTTCCCTCTTCCCCGGTGCCTCCCTTGCCTTAGAGCCCAAAGGCTAAGCCTGTACCGTTTAAAGTAAAGTAACTTCAAGTGTGCTTTACCCCCTGCTGGCTCTGACTATGGGCTTATAAAAACCAAGTGGGAACCTCCACAGCTGTGGGCAATAAATCCTGAGTGGTCCACGAGGGCAGTGTTACCTGCTTTCTAGGCAGAGGGGTGGAACATGGGGCTGGACGGGCAGTGGGCCAGCTGCCTGGCCTCAGGCACTGCCTGCTGGCTCAACCCAGGCTGGCTGCCTCCCACAGACCTGTGTGGTCAAGAGAGCCAGAGCCTTAGGGAGAGAGCAAGGACCAAGAGCCCAGCAGAGGGAGGCAGAGGAAGAGAAGGGCTGGGGTGGGGAGAGTGAGCAAGACAGCCACGTGCTGCTAAGGCTGAGGGGAGCCCTCGCATCTGGAGATCAATTAGCATCAATTACTGACTTCATTTAATTGTCGTCCAAGATGAATTTGTCATTTTTAGCTGGGAATTAATGGGAGACCTTCACCTCTCCCTGGCAGCAGCAAAGGAGCCAACAACGGTCACCTCAGCCTCCTAGGAGCTCTGTATTGTGCTTGGGGCAGGGGTAGGCAGCTAGCGGGGCTTCTGCTTCCCAAGCAAGTTCTGGCCTGGCCTGCTAGAACCCAGGGCCAAGGTGGAGGCTGTGGGTCCTGCCTGGGTAGCCGTCCTTTACTGCCTCTGGCTCCAGCCAGAAATTAATTTGCTGGGCTGAGCATGTTTACCTTTTCCCAGCAAAGGCGAGACGGTAAACAGCAGCCCGGCAGCTGAAATTGAATTGATAACTGCATCAACGTGCCAGATAACGCCTAAAATAATACGCCGATAAGGAAATTCGATTTGATTTGCTGCTGCGCATCAGATTGGCCCCATCTGTAGCTGCCTGTAATCATTTTCAATTGCGTTGGGAAACCTTATTTGTCCTTAAATATTTCTGTCATTTTTCATTGCTGGCGACAGATCCTTGGGCAGGTGGCAGGGTGCGCTGCCTCTGTGGGCGCGGGGCAGCGGCCTGAGGAGGAGGGGTGGTGCAGACTCCAAGGGAAAGAGGCAGGGAGCAGGCAGCCGGGCGGTGACAGCTGTTCCTCCAATCAATCACGCTGTCGACAGGGAGGGACGACTGGCTGGCAGAAATTGAGTTTGCCTCACAGGGGACGATTGAGCAAATTAATAGCCCATTAGCCAAGCAGTGACCTGAGAAATGAAGGTGCAGGGGTCCCTGCTCGCTCAGGCCGGCTGGGGTGGGGCAGGGCAGGGGAAGGGTCCCAGGGAGGGGACAACCAGGGAAGGCCTGTGGGAGGAGGAGCAATGGAGGGACAGATGAGGTGGGCAATGCGCATGTGGGGTGGAAGGGAGGCGATGGTGCAGGGAGGAGACGTCAAGTTGGGGGAAGAGGCTAGAGATGCAGAGTCCCAGGAGAGATACTATGGACAGAGCTGGGGTCAAGGTGGCTCCAGCTGATGTCCCTCTGCCACCCTCCCATTAGTACCATGCCAGTAAACTCCTCTCCACCTTCAGTCTGGAGATGCCCTTCACTTCCCCTCTTCACATTCCCCGAACCCCGGCCTGTCCCTGGAGACCTCATGCTCTTGTGGTCTTCTCCAGGGCAGCATGTTATTCTCCACCTCCGTGCTCAGCAGGCCAAGAGTGGGGCCTGTGCCTTGCAGTCCATTGTTTCTCCACCCTGTGAGCTCTTGGAGGTCAGGGAGCACCCTGTACCCCACCTCCTCCTTGTTATCCACCATTCTTCTCTACGTTCGCTGAGGACTCTGACACTCACTTTTCTCCCAAGCCCTGTCAGTGCCTGGACCTCCTCAGCTCCTATTATATTTTTCCTGTGCTCCACTATCTCCTGGAGGACCTTGTCACAACCTACCTTTGCACTATGACAGAACTCCCTCTTCCCCAGACCTCTCGCTGTCTTGTATCTCTTAAACTTGTTTCTCCCTTTCCATGTCTCCCAACTCCCAAGCCACTCCTGGGCGCCAGCCTGGACCACACAGCACATCATTTCAACACCCTCTTGCCATCGCTCAGCCTCTCTACTTCCTTTGCCTTCTCTACGATCCACCTATTCTCCTTTTGGTCTCAGACACACAGGCGGCTAAGCGCAGCTGGGGAGAATCACAAAACCACACAGATATGTGCCAATAAAAATTCACAGTGTCCAATCTCAGCACTACTCAGCAATCCTTTTTCATGCTGTTGGTCAACCCTGTCTCCCTTTCCTACAGAAACAATTCAATAATATCTTGCCATCTTGAGTCCCCTCCTCTTCTTTTGTCCTGTCCCCCTTATTAGGTAGTCTTGCTTCCTATTTCAGTCAGAAATTGGGAGTTCTTAGGCAGGAATTCTCAGCCTCCCTCAACTTACCGCCTTCTTCCTCCAGTTTCAGAGGAAGAGGTTTTTATTTTCCTGTTTTAGCTTAATCACTTCTGGCCTTAGAGTCCCATTCCTGCCTATGTTCCCTGGGAAGACTGTCAGTTCCCCTCTCTACAGCATCCTCTCCTTCCCTTCTTCATGCGTCCCTTCATGAGCACCCACGCTCTGAGTTTCTCCCATACAACAGTCATATCAATGACCCATTGCTCACTTCCTATAATAAATGTCATTTTCTTCCTTCCCTTTCTCACTTAAGATACTCCAGAAAGTCTTACTTGTTGTCCATACATTTTTTTTTTTTGACAGTATCGAGGGGCTGAACCCAGGACCTCTCTCATGCTAGGCAAGTGCTCTACCACTGAGCTGCATCCCCAACCTCTTTTTTTATTTTTTACTTTGAGACAGGGTCTTGCTGAATCACACAGGCTGCCTCTGGCCTTGAACTCACCATCCTCCTGCCTCAGCCTTCTGAGTTGCTGGGATTATAGGCATGTGGCACGGCAGCTGGCTTGTCTATACTTTTTTTTAGTTCTTAACTACCCCTTAACTCACTGCAGACTGATTTTCATCTCCACCATTCTATGGAAACTGCTCTCAATCAAGTCCTTGATGATCATCATCTGCTGAGTGTAATAGATATACCAGTGAATGAATTTCTGTATTAATTCATTAAATATTTGTTGAGTGTCTCCTATGTGTTAGGCACTATACCAGGCTCCACAGATACAATGAGTTCTACATCCTAAAGGAGGTTACTGTCTAGTGAGGGAACAGAGGCCATAAAGTACTTATACAATGAAGTGTCAGATAGCAGTCGTGTTAAAGAGTGGCAAACAGGGCTATGGAGCCTGTAATATGGAGATTTTCCCTGGTCAGGGAAATTAAGACAGGCTTTCCTATGGAAGAGACACAGGCTGAGGTGTGAAGGACA
The DNA here is from genome assembly GCA_007922755.1 of Pedetes capensis. NCBI lineage: Eukaryota > Metazoa > Chordata > Mammalia > Rodentia > Pedetidae > Pedetes > Pedetes capensis. The sequence goes on from VMDO01009100.1 coordinate 76,544, forward strand.
AGTGGGAATTGAAGAGGTGAGGAGGAAGGGAAGTGATAACAATGACTACATGCTCACCCTGTGCCAAGCACTATACTATTTATCCCCTTTTTGTACATGAAGAAACAGAGGCACAGAGAAGTTCTGTAACTTGCCTGTGGCAATACAGGAAGTGAATGTGTTGAACTTTCAACCCACACAATGTAATACCAGTCCATGCTCTTGATCACTCTGCTGCTCATTATTATCTCTCTCCTCATTCATTCCTCTATCGGGGCACTCTGAATCTCTGGTCGGTTCCCTCAGTTCCTGCTGCAGTCCTGACCCATATCTAACATTGGAGATTCTCTGTTTGGATGTTCCCCAGGCTCTTCAAGCTCAGCATGCCTGGAATGGGACTTCTCTTCCTCTAGTTCTGACCTATTCCAGATTTCTGTTTAAGTGTGTGGCATCACTATCCATGTTGTTGTTGTTGTTGTTGTTGTTAGGTGCCTTTGAGTCAGTGTCTGATTCATAGCAACCCTATGTACAATAGGCAAAACACTACTGTTAGTGCTTCTCTGCTATTAATAGAGTTTTCAATGGCTGATTGTTTTTTAGGAGTGGGTTGCCAGATCCTTCTTCCAAGCCTACAGCACCTGGTGTTCCCAGGTGGTCTCCCATCCAAGTACTAACCAGTCCCAACCCTACTTAGCTTCTGAGATCTGACAGGATCAGATGCCACAGTGGTACAAAATTGACAATCTTGCAGTCTTGACTCTTAATCTTTTTTTTTAAAGACAAGATCTTGCTATGTAGTGCATGCTGGCCTTGAACTTGCATCAATCTTCCTGCTCACCCTCACGAGTGCTAGGATTACAGGTGTGTGCCACCGTGCCCTGCTTGACTCTTACTCTTTACTGAGGCCTCTACATTCAGTAAATCAACATCGTAGCTGTTTTTATCTCCTGATTCCTGACCAGGACCATCTTTTCTCTATCACCCCAGCTCAGGCATCATCTTCAGTCTCTAAGTCTCCTAAAGTATCTCTTCCCCCCTCTAATCTGCTGCCACCTCTACAGATAGAAGAGCCTCTCCAAGCCCAAATCAGATCCTATCATTCAGCCACTTAAGATTCCTCTCTGGCCCCTAAAGCGCACAGCATAAATTCTGAGCTCCTTATCATACAATCCTCTCTTCAGCCTCATAGCCCCTCAGATCCCCAGCAATATTGTGTTATGGCTGGACAAGACCTAGTTCTTCTCCTATCTTTCCTATTGCCAATCATGCCTATGACCTCCGTTTCCCTGTGGGCAACTTGTTACTTACTTATTCTTTAATACCATCCTTAGACAATACTTCCTCTTTGAAACCTTCCCTGATAGTTACTCTCTTTTTCATGCCGTGGTCTTTGTGTGTCTATACCTTTATTACTTAACAAATCTAATCTTGCAATTAAGTGTTTATCCATCTGTCTTCCCTGCTCTGAGCTCCTTGAGGGCAGGGAGGTCATCTGATTCATCCTGGAATATTCAAGTCCCAGCCTAGGGTCAGGCATAGAGGGGGTGTTAGCAACTGTTGAATGATTCAGTGACCAAGTTAATGGAGGAAGACTTGAAGAACCTGCAGGAAAACATCTGGAAAGAGAGTGAGAGATGAGGGCGGGAGAGTGGGGGTGGGAGAGGTTGGAGTAGGTGGAGGAGAGCCATCGAGGCAATGTTGAAAATTTCTTTTGCTTACTTGAAGGCTTGCTCATTGTCAGTGAGAGTGAGAGGACCCAAGGGGTCCAAGAGGTGGAAGCTCTCAAAAAATAGACACTCCATAACTGTTCCCCCCACTACCAAATATCAAGTGTCCATAGATGTGTTGGAATTAGGTGGAGACTGACCACATGAACAAAACCAGAGTAAATTCCATGCCTAGAAACATGGAGAAACGGACATATGCACCAGGACAGACAGATAACCACATGCTCCGGGAGGGGCCCTGGCAGCTCCCTGTCACCGAGCCCTCTGTAGGCCTCTGCCCTGGCCCACCACCCCCTGGAACCCCTGGGCTGTGCGCACGCTCTCTCAGCAATTTCCCTACCCAAGAAAGCTCTAAGGGTTTCAATTACCGGCGCGTGGGATTTAGTGCCCTGGGCTTCTCTGACTGGAGGAGATTTATTTGAAGGTTTAGTGTCGTGGAGAATTCACGTCTTCACTCCCAGGAGCCCAGCTTCCGTCCTGAGCCCCTAAATCAGGAACCAAGATGGGCTATTGTCACTTACCGCATTAGCCTCGTTAGCGGACCAGGAGAGGTGATTAATAGCAATGCACACACAGCCATCCTGCTCGCTGCTGCTCCTGCTGTCGCTCCTGACCTGGGAGGGGGTGGGGAGCGGCTGAGTCCGCTCAGGGCTGACTGAGGGCAGGGCTTACCCCGGTCCCAGGGCCAGGCAGGGAAGTCCACTGGACCCTTCCAGATCTGGGGACAGTGTAAAGGTTAGCTAGCCCAGCCTCTGGAGCCTGGCTCCTGGTGGGGGTAAATGTGTACAAAGCATGCTTGTGTAGGAGGTGGAGAGCTGTGTGTTTCCTTCATTTCCTGCCCCCTCTCCTTGTGTGCTGTGAGCCAGTTACATTCTAAGATCAGCAGCAGCTACAGCACTGAGGGAGACCGACTGCCATGAGGGAAAGAGGTACCTGTCAGGATGTGAGAAAGAGAAAGAAGTGTGGCGGAGAGGGAGGTGGGAATGGGTGAGTGTGAGCAGGAGAATGGGAGGCAGACAGCATAAGAAAGCTCTTTGAGAGATGTGCTTAAGTGTGCCAGAGAGTGGACATGTGAGATGGGGACAGGAGAAAAGGGTGTGCAAGAGAAGCATGGTGTGTGTGAAGAGCAACAGGAGTGGCTAGGTGAAGGACATACCACGAGAGAGAGGGGTATGATGGAG
>VMDO01009101.1:0-79470 GCA_007922755.1 Pedetes capensis
TATAGAAAAATACTATATAGTAAAAGATAGAGAAGACTTGGATGGGAAACTTAGATAGGAAGGGGGGAGGGGGGAAACATAGAGGAGGGTAAGGGGTAATCTATATGAATAATGCTTATCAAATTGCATATATGAAAATTGTCACAACGAAAAGCATGTCAAAATGAATCACATTATGATGTACATTAAAAATTTCTAAAAAAAAAATAAAGTATGAAAGTAAAGCAAGTTAAAAAAAAAAAGAGTAAACTTTTTAATTTTGAGAAGATCCAATTTTTCAATCCTTCCTTTTAGTCTTCTGGTGGCAAATCAATGAACTGTGTTTAGATCTACATCTTGAAGCTTTTTTCTTGATCCTTTCCTAAATGTTTTACATCTTACACTTGAGCGCCATGATCTATTTTGCGTTAATATTTGTGAGGTGTGAGGTTTGGGTTTAGGTATTGTTTTGCTGTGGACCTCTAGTTGCTCCAGTACAATTCTTTAGGAAGGCTTTCCTTCTGTCATCAGTTTCAAGCAGTGATGACCTGTCATGGTGTCATTTTCATGATCTTGTGGGTTTGTTACACATATACCCACAAGTACACCCGACAGGCTGGGATTTAGCTCAGTTGGTAGAGCGCTACGCTGCAGTCTCTGAGGTCCCGAGTTCAATTCCGAGCACCATAAAAATGGGAGAAGGGCCTGGCAACCCACTCCCAAAGCAATCCCGAAACAGTCAGCCATTGAAAACCCTATGAGGGTTGCTATGAGTCAGATACCGACTCAACGGCACCTAACAACACCACCACCCGACAGCCATCATGGCACCCAGGAAACACTCTACCATGAAAAGTGAAGGAAGAAATAAACAGTAAGAACAATTGAATTGAAAAAAGAACTTCTGGCTAAGTATGTGAGTGGACGCATGTGTAGCCATTCAGTATGGTGCTGGGACCAAGAAGTACATTTACGTTATTTCTTGTGGGAAAAAGTGTTCATCATGTGAATGGATCAGCCCTTGACCAGCCGTCTAGAATGGATTGTGCTCAAGTACTGAGGTATCACTCTACCTAATTTTTGTTGTTGTTAGGTACTCTACGGTTGGAGTCAGGTCCAACTTGTAGCAACTCTATGTGCAACAGAACAAAATACTTCCCAACACTGTGCCATGCACATGATCAGTTCATGTTTAAGTCCATTGTTGCAGTCAGGATGTCAATCCATCTAGTTAAAAGTCTTTCTTTCTTTCTTTTTTTTTTGGTTGACCTGCCACTTTCCCAAACATGATGTCCTTCTCCAGGAATTGGTTCCTCCTGATATGTCCTAATTATGTCACATGCAGTTGAGCTATCTTAGCTTCTAAGGAGCATTCTGATCGTACTTCTAGGGCAGATCTGTTGATTCTTTTGGCAGTCCATGGTATATTCAATATTCATCTCCAGCACCATAATTCAAAAATGTCAGTTCTTCTCTTGTCTCCCTTAGTCAATGTCCAGCTTTAACAACCCTATGATGTGACTGAAAATAACAAAATACCATGGTATGAGTCAGACGCACCTTTGTCTTCAATGTGACCTCTCTACTTTTCAACACTTTAAAGATGCAGTGCATCTTTGGATTTCTTCACTGTGGCTTTCATGGGTGTTGATTGTAGAAACAAGTAAAACAAAATCCTGGCCAACCTTTTCCTGGCCTAATCCTGGCCTAATCTTTTCTCCATTTATCTTGAATTTGCTTACTGACCTAGTAGCAAGAATTTTTGTTTTGCTTGATGTTGACTCAGAATTCATACTGAAGGCTGTGTTCTTTGATCTTCATCAGCAAATGTTTCAAATTGTCTTCACTTTAAGCCAGCAGACTTGCGTCATCTGCATAAGGCACATTGTTAATGAGTCTTCCTCCAGTCCTGATGCCACATTCTTCTTCCTAAAGTCCAACTTCTCAGATCATTTGCTCAGCATCGAGATGGAAGAGGTGCAGTGAAAGGATACAGCTCTGATGCACACCTGTCCTGATTTTGAACCAAGCAATGTTTTTCTTGTTCTCTTTGAATGACTGCATGCTGGTCCATGTACAGATTCCTCATGAGTACAATTAAATGATCTGGTACTCTCCTTCTTCACAATGTTATTCATAATCTGTTGTGATCCATACAATCAGATGCTTTTGCATGGTCAATAAAACAGAGGTAGACATTTTTCTGGTATTCTCTGATTCCGCCCCCCCCATCCATCTGACATTCCCAACGATGTCCCTGGTTCCACAGTCTTCTAAGTCCAGCTTGACTTTTCAGCAGTTCCCTGTTAATATATTCCTGCTGTCACTTTTGAATGATCTTTAGCAAAATTTTACTTGTGTGAGATATTAATGATATTGTTTTATAATTCCTGCATTCGATTGGATCCTCTTTCTTGGGAATATGCACAGAGATGGATCTCTTCCATTCAGTTGGCCAGGCAGCTGTTTTCTAAATCTCTTGACATAGATAAGTGAAGACCTTCAGTGCCGCATCTATTTTTTGAAACATCTCTGTTGATGTTCCATCAATTCCTGGTGCCTTGTGTTTCCCCAGTGCTTTCAAGGCAGCTTCCACTTCATCTTTCAGTACCATTGGCTCCTCATATACAATCTCTTGAAATGGCTGGTCATCTACCCATTCTTTTTGCTATAATGACTCTTTGCATTCCTTCCATCTTCTTTTGATGTTTCCTGCATCGTTTAATATTTTCCCTGTAGAATCCTTCACTATTGCCACTCGAGGCTTGAATTTTTTCTTCAGTTCGTTAAGCCTGAGAAAAACAGATCATGTTCTTCCCTCTTGGTTTTCTGCCTCCAGTGTTTTGCACATGTCATTATAATATTTGATTTTGTCTTCTCAAGCTGCTTTTTGAAATTTTTTTAGTTCTTTAACTTCATCATGCCTTCCTTTTACTTTAGCTACTCAGTGTTTAAGGAAAAGTTTCATAGTCTCCTTTGACATGTAAATTGGTCTTTCTTTTTTTCCGTCTTTTTAAATAACATTCTACTTTCCTCATGAATGATGTCTTTGATATCATGCTACAGTTCTTCTGGTCTTCAACCATTAGTGTCTAACACATCAACTCTGTTCTTGAGGTAGTCTCTGAACTGAGGTGGGATATACTCCAGGTCATACTTTGGCTCTTGTACAATTGTTCTAATTTTCTTCCGTTTCAGTTTGAACCTGCATATGAGCAGCTGATGGTTTGATCCAAAATCAGCACCTGATCTTGTTCTAACTTCTGATATGGAGGTTTTCTATCATCTCTTTCCACAAATGTAGTCAATTTTGTTCATGTATATTCCATTTAGTGAATTCCATGTGTATAGTGGCTGTTTATATTGTTGAAAAAAATGTATTTGCGATGAAAAAATTGTTGGTCTGACAAAATTCTCTCATATGATCTCCAGCATCATTTCTATCACCACGGCCATATTTTCCAACTACTGAGGCTTCCTCCTTGTTTCTACCTTTTGCATTCCAATCACCAGTAATTTGAACATCCTGATTGCATGTTCAATCAAGTTTAGACTGCAGAAGCTGGTAAAAAAGAATCTTCCTTTTCTTCATTTGTGGCCTTAGTGTTTGGTACATAAATTTGAATAATAGTCATATTAACTGGCCTTCCCTGTAGGTGTACAGATACTCTTCTATCACTGTCAGCATTGTGTTTTAGGACAGATCTTGAGCTATCTTTTTGAATGATGAATTAACTCCATTTCTCTTTAAGTTTCCATTCTCAGCATAGTAAACCATATGCTTATCTGAATGTTTATTTAGTTATATATTTGTTATTTGGTTTGAGACTTCTTAGATCTGTGGCTTATTTGGAAGCACATTGTTAATTTACAGGCATTTGTGATTTTCCTCTTGTCTGTTGTTATTGATTTCTTCTTTGATTCCATTATGGTCAGAGAGCTTGCTCTGTATAATATCAATTCTTTCATATTGGTTGAGGATTGATTTTGACACAGGATATGATCAATTGTGGTGAATATTTCAGTGGTGCTTGAGAAAGTGTGTATGCTGCTGCTGTAGGTGAATGTTCCACAGATGCAATTAGACTCTGCTGGTTAGCAGTGTCCTTCCGGTCTTCTGTCTTTGCCGATTTTGGCTCTCCTGGTTTTATCAGATACTGATAGGGGACAGGGGGTGTCAAACTCCCCAAATGTAATTATAGATTAGTCTTTTTTTCCTCTTGGGTTTTTATTTTTGCTTCATGTATTTTGAGGCTGTTTATTATGGATACATTTTGAGTCATTGATTCTTTCATCATTATGTAACGTCTATTTTTGGTATCAAATAATTTTCTTTCCTTGAAGTTTGCTTCATTTTACATTTACTATAGTTATTCTTACTTTTTTAAAATAAATGTTCATATAGTATTTCTTTTTCAGTTTCCTTCCTTCCTTCCTTTCTTCCTTCCCTCCTTCCTGTTTTTTTTTTTTTTTCAGTACTGGGTGATTGAACCCAGGGTCCTCCACCACTGAGCTGCACTCCAGCACTTTCTTAATCTTTTATTTTGAGACAGGGTTTCAATAAGCTATGCAGGCTACCTCTGGTCTCAAACCTGTGATCTTGCTTCTGCCTTCTGACTCATTAGGATTATAGGTGTGAGCCACTGCTCCAGGCTCAATCCTTTTACTTTCAGCCCGCCTTTATTTCTGAATTGGAAGTTTTTTGGAAACATTATGCACTTCGGATATGTTTCTTAATACATTTGGCCACTTTTTGTATTTTAATTAGTATATTTAGGTCATTTACATTTAAAGTAATTACTGATATCTTAGAGTGTCCTGTTGTTTATTTTCTCTTTGCTTTGTCTTCTTCTTGTCCCTGTATTTCTCTTTTTTTGTAGGTTACTTTATCATTTTAAGGTTTCCATTTATTTATTTATTTATTTATTTATTTATTTATTTATTTATTCGCAGTACTAAGTGTTAAACCCAGGGCCTTGGAGCATGCTTGGCAAGTGCTCTACTGCTGAGCTGCACCCTCAGCCCCCTTTTTATTTTTTATTTTAAGATAGAGTTCACAAAGTTGTGCAGATGGCCCCTCAAACTGGAGATCCTCCTGCCTTGTGCTCCTGAGTTGCTGGGATTACAGGTGTGCACTACTCTGTCCGAGTAAGGTTTCCAATTGTATTCATGATATCATTGCTTTGTATATTTCTCTGACCAGTTGCTTTGGCTTTACAAAAACGTGAGTGATTATAGCTTACAGACATCGAGCAAAGTGTAGAAGCCTTACTTCCACTCAGTTTGACTTGTCTTTCCCCCTCTTCAGTACCATTGCTCTTCATATCAGAGGGTGTTAAAATTCTTGACTCAAACCTCACCAAAGATTTAGAAATTCACGAGGGAGGATCTGTCATATTTATTCATACTTCTGTTTTTTCCATCACTGCTTTTTTGCCCATATCCGCTGATATCCTCTGATCATTTCTTTTCTGTTTGAGTAATTCCCTATAGTCATTCTTTAACGATAGTGCTGCTACCAAGCAGTTCTTCTGGTTCCCCTTGGTCTGTGGATGTTTCTCCTTCCCCTTCATTTCTGAAGAACTAACACAGAGTTTGAGACCCATAGTTCCTTTCTCTCAGAACTCAGAGTACTTGGTGTGGCGCCAGTTCCTTTGGCTCCTGTGTTTTTGCACGAGAAATCCTCTGTCACTCTTGTGGTGTTTTATCCAGCCACTTTCAAGATTTTCCTTTGTCTTTAGTTTTCCGCAGTTTAACCCTTAACTGGTATGTGAAAAAAGGCTCTTAACTGACATTAAGAAATTCAGTGATGTAATCAGTATTGTAGAGTCACCAAAGACCCCAACCCACAAAACTATTTATAACTTAAGATATTTATGTTTATAGTTTGTTCTGTTGTTAATTATGTTAGTTAGGTCAATTTTGTCTATTAAGTATCAATTTTGACCCTACATTTCAACTTATGGAGTCTATTTTGACCCATGTTGTTGTTGTTGTTGTTAGGTGCCGTTGAGTCGTGTCTGACTCATAGTGACCCTTACAGGGTTTTCAATGGCTGACTGTTTCGGGATTGCCTCAGGAGTGGGTTGCCACCTCCTTCTCCCATTTTTGTGGTGCTGGGAATCGAACTCAGGACCTCAGAGACTGAAGAGCGGCGCTCTACCAACTGAGCTAAATTGACCCCAGGATACCAACTAAATAGGACATGTCTTGGTGTGTGCTTCCTTGGCCTGTCTTGTTTGAGGTTAATTCAGTTTTGGGATCTATAGGTTGGTGTCTTTAACCAAACTTGGGAAGTTGCTTAGCACAGGGCCCTGAGGCTGTGTCCACTGTTTTTCCTTCAGGGCTTTCCTCTCTGTTGTGGAGACAGGACCCATCCAATGGCTCTGTCCTCCTGTGCATTTTCTCTATTCCCTGTGAATAATAAGCTCATCCAGTGAGATTTTATTTCTTTTATTATATTTTTTAGTTCTATTTCCCAGAGGAAAATGACAAAAGATTAGGTGACCTGCCAGGGCGAAGGTGGCTGAGCAGGGCCTTCCTGGAAGTCACGTTGGTGAGAAGTCTGTAGTGAGACAGCCAGCACACCAGGCACTCCTCCTTTGGAAAGCTGGGACCCCTCAAGCAGGCACTGATAACGCTGCACAAACCCATGGATACTGTGTTGAGGTGTTTGGATTTAAACGAGGAACAATCGTTGGAGGATATTGTGGAGGAGAGTATTTGGGTGGTCATGGCCTCAGAACCATTTCTCTCATTTCTGTAGATGACGCAGGACTGTGGGTGGGCCAGGGCCCTGGCATGGCAGCCAGGAGAAGTGGGGACATCCATGGTCCTGGCTGGGGCCACGGGAAGGAGCATGAGGTATAGCAGAAACCTGGTCTGCAGAAGCAGCAAGCACCAGGCGGAGGCCCAGCCTGAGGTGCAGATGGGAGGTGGTGGAAGAACAGTGTTTATAGTGCTTGACCCTGAGGGCTGGGATGTGGACAAGCAGGTGTCTCTCCAGGAAGCTAGGACACAAGGGGGTTCCGCTTGGCTTGGTATAGTCGGCTTTCGCAAGGGGTCAGAACTGGGCTGGAAGGAGATTCGTGGCCAGACCCTGTATCCACTTGTGTGTCTGCTAAGGAATTTCAATGTTTGCCTATAGCTTTCCCATCTCGGGCCATGTTTGCTTTATTTATCTGGGAGGGAGGAAGGTAGCGGTGTCAGGAAGATGGATGGAGGGTATCTGGCTGGTTCCAAAGAAAATGTGCAAGACCTGAAGAGAATCACATGCCCCGGGTCTCCGAACTGAATTGTTCAAGTGTCTGATTTCATGTCCAGGTGCATAATTTCACACACACAGGAGACATTTCAAAATCCTAGCGAGTAAACTGTACTGAGAAAGCAGGCTGACGAAGCCATCACTCCATTCAACAACAGTAAGACGTCCCAAGAGACAGAGATAGCTATCTATCTATTATCTATTTATATCTATCATCTACCGATCTATCTATCCATCATAGCTATCTATCATATCTATCTATCATATCTATCATCTATCATATCTATCTATCACCTATCTATCATATCTATCTATCATCTATCTATCTATCATATCTATCATCTATCATATCTATCATCTATCTATCTATCTATCTAAGTTGTACTGAGAAAGCAGGCTAACAAAGCTATCACTCCGTTCAACAATAGTAAGAAGTCCCAAGAAACAAAGATATCTATCTATTGTCTGTCTGTCTGTCTATCTACCTATCTATCATCTATCTATCATCTAAATGTACTGAGAAGGCAGGCTAACAAAGCCATCTCTCCATTCAACAACAGTAAGAAGTCCCAAGAAACAAAGATATATTTATCTATTATCTATTTATCTATCATCTCTATCTATCTATCTATCTATCTATCTATCTATCTATCATCTAAACTGTACTGAGAAAAGCAGGTTAACAAAGCCATCTCTTCATTCAACAACAATAAGAAGTCCCAAGAAACAATGATATTTATCTATTATCTATCTATCTATCTATCTATCTATCTATCTATCTATCATCTACCTACCTATCATCTATCTGGAGGGTGAGTGGACGGCTGTGCTGCCAACTATCCCAGCATCTGAGTTAGGAGTGACCGCCTTTTACCACATCTTCTCACTCACCTCTAAGCTGACCCTGGCCAGTTCAGAAGCCTCCGCTGCCCCACCTCCACTGGGCTGGCTTCGGGGATCTGAGCATCTCCCCTTCCTCTGCCCTTGAATATTATTCTTCCACCTGATGGGCAGGATGGGCTCTCACACCCGTAGAAGATCCTTCTCATCTATGAAAACCAAAGAAGGGCTTTTTCTTACCATCACTCAATAAAATATTGAGTGATATCGCCTTTTTCCTTACAATCACACAAGTTGTTGGACAGTGATTTGGTTGCTCTAGAGTATTTCTAATAATTGAACTTAAAACCACAAAAATGGAGAAATACAGTCTGTGCTGATGGGAAGAGGGTACAGAAATATCATGGCACAGAATTTCTGTCAGTGTGGCAGGTGCAATGGCAGACATGGAGTCTGGACGCTTGTCCCTGCCTCTTCCCTAGTGCTCTGTGCCTGGACAACCACTGGGGACCAGCCGAGGGAGGGTGGCCAAGATTCAGTGATAGATCACTCCCAGGGCTGCCTTCAGGCCACGTCATGCTCTGGAAATAGGGTTGAGAGGTGGGGCGTGAGGTGGGATAGCCTGGGCTTCACAGGCAGCTTTGACTCTCAATGCATTATTTCAGCTGTTGGAATTCCTTTCTCCTCATCTTTAGATATCCATCAGTTTATTCCACAGAAAAGCATACATTGTTTTAAAATTGAATTCATCTATACATGTCTTCATATATCTGAACTGCAAAATTCTTTTCAGATGAGGTGAATATTAACATTTCCCTAAACATCACATAATGGGGCTGGGATTTAGCTCAGTTGGTAGAGTTCTGTGCTGCAGTCTCTGAGGTCCAGAGTTCAATTCCCAGCACCTCAAAAATGGGAGAAGGACCTGGCAATCCACTCCCAAGGCAATCCTGAAACAGCCAGCCATTGAAAACCCTATGAGGGTCACTATGAGTCAGATACTGACTCGATGGCACCTAACAACAACAACAACAACAACAAACGTCACATAATAACAAAAAATATTCTCAGGTACCGACTTGGGACTATAGATTTTGGCAGCAAATCGTCAGAGGCCTGAGGGTCCCGATAGGTGTGAGGATGTAGCCCAGGCTCTCGGGAGCCCCCATTTTCTTGATAGTGGTGTGACGTTGTGGATTGTGTGTTCCTTCTACTTCAGTGCTTCTCCAAGTAGAAAAAGCTGTAAGTGGTACAGGAGTCCAAAGACAAAGACATCAATGATGTGGGACTGGTATGAAGGAAAAAGGAATAAAAATTGCAGCGTGAAAAACAGGAATAAAAGAATCTAGTGACGTGCATTAGAACCCAAAAGAAGGTTTTAGTTAGGCTGAAATGGAGCCTCTCTCTGAGTTGGAGATGGTGGCTGATGTCACCTTTGATGATTTTCCGTCTGAATGTTGATGTGAGTGCTGACCAGGCAGAGCACGGTGGACCCGGCGCCAGGACTCTACCGGCCTGGGCTTTATCCAACCCTGGTGGGGCTGGGCTCTGCCGCTCCACATGGGCCAGAGGCAAAGCGAGTGGGAAGAGGGTCCGAGCTGCGACTTCCGCCTGCATCATAGGCTCAGAGTTCTGACTGAGGAGCGGAGAAGGTCAGGAGGACAGTCCCCACGGGGCCCCTCTGGTGACCACTCTTCCTGTTGTTCAGACGCGCACATGGGAACGGTCTTCCTACACACGCCAGCAACATTCCAGCATCGGGATGGCCTGTGGTGGAACTGGCCAGGTGGTGGATTCCATCTGGAATTTACTAGACATCTAGAAAGGTGATTACTTTTGTCTTTCAAGAAATACACATCGAGCTGGGTGGGGTGGCGCACCTCTGTAATCCCAGCAGCTCGGGAGGCGGAGGCAGGAGGACCGCAAGTTGGAGACCAGAGTCAGTTCTGTGTAACTTAGTGAGACCCTGTCTCAAAAAAGTAAAAAAAGAAATGGGCTGGGGGTGCAGCTCCGTGGTCCAGCACTTGCAGAGCATGCAGGGGCAAGGCCCTGGGTTCAACCCCCAGTACCACACACACACACACACACACACACACACAAATCATCCTTTCTATTCTCCAGAGAAGATAAAATGTGAGTCTTTTTCTCCTAACTCGTTTTCAAAAGCTAACACAATTCTGATGGCAAAATCTGAAGAAAACACACACAGAAAGGAATCCATAGATGAATTTCATTCATGGGCTGTGAAAATTAAACAAATAAAAATATACCATGACGTATTTTTTTTTTTCTTTTCACTACTGGAGGGTTAACCCCAGGGCCCTGTGCATACTAGGTAAGGGTTCCACTACTAGCCTCCTAGCTCCCTTTTACTTTTTGCTTTTTTATTTTGAGACCAGATCTTGCTAAGTTACACAGGCTGCCTCTGGCCTCTCGCTTGCCGTCTTCCTGCCTCAGCCTCCTGAGTGGCTGGAATTGCGGGTGGACGCCACGGTGCTGTGCTCAGTGACGCCCTTTTTATTTCAGGAGTAAGTGTTGCTCAGGACGGAGGAGTCTGCTCATGGGGCGCTTCACACCAGTGGACTACGACACTTGGACCATCCCAATGGAAGTTAACAAAACTCGGCGTGCATTACTATTGGTTATTCATGGTGAACTAGGCACAGAATGACGCCTAGAGATAGAGGGGTCCTGGGAATAGAAGGAATTATGTTCTGGTCAAAATAATCCTGAATAGCAAATGTGAATGATTTCTTTGTGTCCACGGAGGCGTGGGAATGGTTCTGTAAGGCAGGTTCCCGAAGCCCAGCCCTGTTGACATTTCCCATAGTGCAGTCTACCTGGGCACTGCGGGGTACCGAGCAACTCCCTGCCCCCACCCACCGATGCCTGCAGTGCTCCCTGCTCCACTGTGCCTAAAAGCAATGCTTGCAGATAGGTCAGTGTCCCCCCAGCGGAGACCACCCTCTGTAGGGCAATAGGTGGGAAAAGCCCTCAAGGTCTAAAGCTACACCATGCCTGGAACTGCAGTGAGGGCTTTGGGTGTACCTTTTTGTCTTTACTTTTGTTGTTTTTAACTTTAATCCTGAAATCATGGCTATGAACCGTACAGATAACTGAGCAATTTTCTCTTTAATTAGAAATTGAATATTCTCGCTGAGCACAATGGCCCATACCTGTACTCCCAACGACTTGGGAGGCAGAGGCTGGAGGACTGCGAGTTTGAGGCCAGAGGCAGCCCGCATAACTTAGTGAGGGAAGCCTCCTGTCCTGAAGGGCAGTCAGCGGGCCGAGGAACTGACTGCAGCATTATTTCATTTATTTTGGCGGGGTCCTTTCGTTTTTATTCTTGTTGTCATTTCTGATAGCCACATAGTTTTCTTGTGCATGTTTGAAGTGCTGTGTAGACTTTTGCTTCCTTTTGTTTTAATCTGTTTTTAATGTGCACTTAAGGAAGTAGGGCAACTCATTTGGATACTGATGACCTGTTTTCCAAGGAAAAGAGATGGCAGATCACAACTGCTCATAGGTCAGAGGATGGTGGATGTCATGTGAAAAAGAGCAGTGGTGGACAACACTAACCGTGTCTTCCAGGAAAAGCCCACACTGCATCAGAGCAAGTCACTGAGTCATTCATTCATTGACCCAACAAACACTTGCCTGTCACAACTACGTGCCAGGCCTGTGAAGTCATGGAAATGTAAAGACTGGCCATGGACACCTCCAGGAGGGCACTGGCCAGTCAGATGATAAGTGGTTGCTCTTGTCTCCAGTGAAATCAGATTTCTCTCTCAGTCATCTAAATAGGAAAAACAGATGATGTTCTTGTGACAGGCCACTCAGGCAGGTCAGGACTGGTGAAGTTCTAGCTTATCCATGTAGAAAGTATTTTAAAAAGTCAGTTTAAGCCGGGCATGGTGGCGCATGCCTGTAATCCCAGCGTCTCAGGAGGTGGAGGCAGGAGGATCGCAAGTTCAAGACCAGAGGCAGTCTGCGTAACTTAGTGAGATCCTGTCTCAAAAAGTTAAAAAAAAGTGGGCTGGGGGTGCAGCTCAGATGTTCAGCATTTGCAGAGCACGCAGGCACGAGGCCCTGGGTTCAACCCCCAGTACCACAAAAAAAAAAAAAGTCAGTTTATTATACTAGATGAGAAAATTTAACGATTATTGAGGTTATCTGTGCAGTCTCAAATATCCTTGGGATATGAAAGAGCACAAAGCAGTACCTCTTCAGCAGTTTGGCCATTTCACTTAATCCCCCTAGGTTTACACATACCCAACGCTGGGTGTCTGTGCAAACACAGTGGTGAGGGCTTTGGGTGTACCTTTTTGTCTTTTGTTGTTTTTAACTTTAATCCTGAAATCATGGCTATGAACCGTACAGATAACTGAGCAATTTTCTCTTTAATTAAAAATTAAATATTCTTGCTGGGCACAATGGCCCATACCTGTACTCCCAACGGCTTGGGAGGCAGAGGCTGGAGGACTGGGAGTTTGAGGCCAGAGGCAGCCCGCATAACTTAGTGAGACCATGTCTCAAAATAAAAAGTAAAAAATGCACTGGGGGTGCAGCTTAGTGGTAGACCACCTGCAAAAGCCAGGGTGAGGTCCTGGGTTTGAACCCTCATAATGCAAAACAAGCAAACAAACAAAAAAGCCAGAATATTCAATTCTCCTCCTAGAGAAGGTTTTGGAGAGGGGTTTACGTGTCATGTTTAATATTTAGCACATTGTGCCAGTGTGAGATTGATTGTTTCCAAGATTCGGTGAATACAAATCAAAACGCATTTTTGATCTATTATCTCAAAGTCATACTCCAAGCATACATTTTAGAAAATGGCAATGAGGACGTTGCAATGGAAGGCAGACAACAGGCCCTGTTCACATAGCTGCTGGTGGCTTATGAAGTGGTTTTCGATGCAGTGGTTAATTTTAACTATAATCTTACCCATGTTATGTATTTAGCAAATGACATCACTGTGGTTTCTTCTTTATGTGTAAAGATACTGTCAGGAGGTTGGAGTGATTGCTCTTTATCCATGAGACTCAGAGACTTAACGGTAGGAAATGTGCCCAAGAAGGGAGCGGTCATCCTGAGCGGGGTCCCCTGCAAGGTCTCACCTACCTGTCCAGCACCTCCATAGCAGCCGGCAGCAGTGACGGCACCATTGCGGGGACGAGCGTTGGACACCCTCTGGGGGCCACACAGGCCTGCGAACGCTGGGGATGGGCTTTGGGGCCCGGGCTTTATGCCTTCCGCTCAGCCTCGCGCCGCCCACTCCCCCAGCAGGACAGTAGGTCTCCAGGTAAATTCTGTGATGATTCTGGTTACCGCTGCTGCCTGTGGCTCTGAAATGTGTCTTTCAAAGTAAGTCTTTCAAAGTAAGAGCGCGTGGAGGCAACACAAATCCACTGCATGTGCTAATGGGCGGCAGTGCAGATTAAAGCTCCCTGTCACACTGGCTAATCATGAACCATGGAGGATGCAGAGACGCGGCGTCGTTAGGGATGTGAGGAAATCGAACGTGAGAGCAGTCATTTTGTTCCCTCCGCCATCCCGGTCCTTGATCTGTGGAGGTAATCACTCAACGCAGTTAAGACAGCTAAATCACATTACCAACCTGCTCGGATTTGCCTGGCACATTAACTGGCTCTCCGGCGCGCACTCCACGCGCCGCGGCTTCCCTCTCTGCCAGGTTATTGACGTGTGCTGAAGACGGCGGATGCTTTATTGACTTCATAATTATTCTGTGTATGTGGTTAGTTTAGTTTACATCTATGTATACGCTTATTTTATGCTCTTTAAAAGGCAATAAAGCTAAATTATCTATGATTCCCCAGTGGTAGGGAGGGTCTGGCGGGGGAGGGAAGAGCCCATTGTCTTGGCTGACTCACGTGGAGATCCTGTGGCCCTGGGAGCCCCGTCCCTTCTCGCGAAGCTATGGGGTGACAGGGAGGTGGGAAGCCATGCCCTCAGATTTGCCCAAGGGAGAGCTGCACCCGCAGGAGAAACTGACCCCGTGGGTGTCACAGCAGACCTGTTCTGATTGCGAGATGTGGGGCGTTTCTGCCCAGGCAGGACATAGTGGGGTCTGAAGAGCTGGCATACCTGAGAAGCTGGGACAGAACCCTCCCAAGGGAAGCAGGGTGGGGAGAGGCACTGGTCTGGGGAGCCACGGAAGGAATTCAGGGTGGCAGGGAGGTGGGCCTGACTGGGCCTCATTTCTGGAGCTGCAGGGAAGAGGCCAGCTGGGCAGTGATTCGCCAGGTGGGCACCAGGTGAGCTGCACTTTAGGATCAATGGACAGAGAGTGGCCCTGGACAGTGACCCAGGCCGCCCAGGGCAAGTGGAGAGTGGAGATGATCCTCAGAGAGCACCCAGAGGCCAGCGGGGAGCCTGAGGCCCACGAGGAGCGGGGAGCTGTTCCCGCCACCCAGGAGGAGGTCGAGAAGCTCCAGGCCAAGGGGAGACCCAGCACGCAGCAGCAGCCGCACCCACGGAAGCCGGGGCTGCACCCAGCAGCTTCTGACAAGGCCATTCCTACAAACCAGAAGAGCAAAGCCAGACCTTAGCCCATGGCAGCGAGCAGGGGGCCTGGAGGATAGAGAGCGCTCCACACACTTGCTGCTGAGCAGGACACAGCTCTGGGGTAGCGAGGAGGAGATGGTGGTGCCGGGTTTATGATGAGGGTCCTGGTGCCCTGGGCACCCGACAGGCAGTGAGGAGGGGAAGGGGTGGAAAAGAGGGCCAGAGAAGGCTTGGAAGGGGCAGGGCCCAGGTCACAAGCTGAAGGCAGAGGGGGCTTTGCAAAGGACAATAGCCGCAGGCCCTCGGATCCTGAGAAGCAGGTTATTTCACTCCGAGGAGGAAACACCGAACAGCGAGGCCAGAGGCCGGACTTCTAATCCCGGAGGCTCCACCACCCTCGCGGCCTGGGGTACAGCCCTGCCTCTCTGAGCGGGGTCCTCCAGGACAGCATGGGCCTCGGTCAGGCCCAACATCTTTGCTAACACCAGTGCCCTTTTTCTCTGTGGGTGCTCATTTGCCTGCAATTCTGACTCTAGCGAGGATGTTTCTCCACCATAAACATGCTTTTGAATTTTATTTAATGCTGCATTGTGATAAGTATTACCCTGGAAGAAAATGTCAATCGATTTGAGTGGATAGAGGCTTGCGTTTTAGAATTTGCGATTTAGATGTCCACGTTAAGATGCTATTTACGACCCAGAATATTATGGACGGTGTGATGATGGCCGGCGTCTATGCTTGACTTTGCGTCAGTCTCTCCTCTTCCACTTCCCCAGGAAGGCACTGGGGTGCAGAGCTGGGCGGCCCTCTGCCTGCCACCTGTCCCTCCAGAGCCTGTTGGCTGCCCTCGGTGGGCTGTCAGTGGGAGGAGAACTTTTGGAGAGGCTGGGCCTGTCCTGAGACGCTGGCTTGTCACACTGTGGCCCTAGGCTCCCCTCTTCTCTTGGAGACGTCCTCCTTGCGCCTTCCCACTTTACAAGACCACATGGGTCTTTCTGAAGCCATCTCCGTTGGAAGGAGAGAGGGGGACCCAGGATGGGGAGGACCCGGGGAGCTGAGGGCATGGAACACCCCAGCGAGAAGGAGGCAGAGGGAGCCAGAGCCTGAGTCCGTGGGCTGCCTAGGGTGGGGTGTGGTCAGGAAACACAGGAGCCTGTCCCAGAGGCCGGGTCGGTAAGGGCTCTTGGCACCACTTGGGTGAGCCAGGCTGGGCTCCACGCAAAGAGGAAGAACTCTGAGCAGGAGGCAACACTGTTCCCGTGACAGCCTGCGTGGAGCTTTTTGCTCTGTGTTACTTTTTAAATTCCCTCCTATGAAATGTTCTTATGAGGGACAATTTAGTGATGTAATAATAAAGAAGAAAGCAGACTAGTCCTGCCTCCTACTTGTACCCATTGTTACCATTGTACTGTATATTACTCCACTCCTGAGCGCAGACTTTACAAGTGTTTACACAATAACACTTTCATTTCCCTTACTGTCCTTAACACGTACACATTTTCCACATTGTTACTGTGTTAAAATATCATAAACCAAACTCACTGTAAGGCCAGACTGTAGGTGAAGTGTCTTTTCTGGATGGGACCTTGTGGGGGAATGGATAGGTGTTGGCATGTGGTCTCTGGGGCCCTGGGTTGTCCTGGGCTCCAAAGGCCACCTGAGCGTAGTGAGAATCACCCTGGCTCTTACCTGTTCAATCAGAGTCAATCGAAAGCCGGTTGATTTGAGTCTCTGAGAAGGACGTAAGCGTCAAGAGCGATTTGACTTGAGTTCAAGTTTAGATCATGTGCTGTAGGGGGGCCAATAGGAAGCCGCTGCAAAAATCAAACAGGAAGAGCGAGGTGAGCCCTGGGGTTTCTGTGGCATCCATTGTTAGGTTCGAGCCAGGGTGGACGCTGAGTAAATGAAATTGACGGGACTTAACGGTGGAATCGATGTCTGTATGGACAACAAATCAAAGTCCGAAGCAACACTGAGACTCCGTACCACAGCCACGGAGGACCCCGACGTGTGCGCCAGAAAATAGGCTCAGAATCAGAACATTGTCTTTTTTGCAGCGGAACATTGGGTTTTCCTAAAGATCAGATTATCGCCCACACTGGAGATAAAATAGCTTTTAGATGAAAGCTGCATGAACCTTCACAAAATGAAGTAATCTATTTCACGCTGGGGAGGGTTGCCATGGCCCAACTCTTATTCCTTTCTACTTCCTGACTCCTCTCTTAGAAGAGGAACGCTTACCCTACCCCTGTCCCTCCAGGGCACCTGGAAAGCATGTAGCTTGTTTTTTGATTTTTAAGGCTCACAATTGGAGGAGCTTGCCTTGAGTCCCAGATGTGACTTGGACTTCTGAGTGATACTGGAATGAGTTAAGGCTTTAGGACGCCTGGAGATAGAACCAATGCATTTTGCAAGGAGGGCACAAACCTCAGGGAACAGGTCAGCGTGCTGTGGTCTGGGTGTGGTTTGTTCAGATGTTGGATGCTAGGTCCCTAAGGTATTGGGAGAAGGTTGGAGTCCTTTAAGAGGCGGGTCCTGGTTAGAGGTGCCTAGGTCATTGGGAACACTGCCCTCAGAAAACATTAATGTATGTCTCATGGGTCCTGGCTAGATCTCATGACAAGGCTGCAATAACAGGAAGGTACCCGCTCCTCCCTGTTGCTCTGGCTTCCCGCCTTGCGCTGTATCCCTCGTTCCTGCATCCACTCCTACTATGAGACCATCTACCATCAGTCATTCACCAGAGGCCCATGGACCACTCAATCTTGGACTTTCAGCCTCCAACACTGTGAGCTAAATAAGGCTTTTTTCTCCATAAAGTTACCCAGCTTCATGTATTTTGTTATAAGTACAGATCAATACCCTATAATAATAATGTCACATAACCAATATGTAGTAAGTGTAGCATGAATAAGGAATGGTAAGGGTTTGGTGTGATGTGAGCACAGGCAGAGGATTCACATAAGCTGTGTCCTAACACATCCTGGGCCTTAACACATCCAAGGAGAGATCTCCATCAGGACAGAGCTGAAACTCCCAGGGTCAGTTGTATGTATTGCACAACCTCCCCCTGAGCCAGCCAACTGCCAAGAATTGCTCCAGGTGGCAGGGCCAGGGGAACAAAGGTTTGTCTCAAGTGCAAAGCCCAAGCACACTCAAAAAAATTTTTCTGAAAATAAGATTTTTAGTGCAATTTAGAAAACCAGAATTTACACAAAAATCATGATACGAATATCTAAATTGTAAATAAAGACGATTAGTTGCAATATCCTATGGCACAATAATGGTAAAAAGAAATCACTAACACTGACATCTTTTAATGCTTGCTTCATTCACAGATGTTTTTGCATTTATTTTCACTTATACATATTGCATTTAATTTTTTTGGCAGTACTGGGGGGTTGAACCTAGGGCCTTGTGCATACTAGGCAAGTGCTCTACCGCAGAGGTGAACCTCTAGTTCCCCCTTTTTTATTCTTTTTAATTCTGAGACAGGGTCTTGCTAAGTTGCTCATGCTGCGTCTGGCCTTGAACTTGTGATCTTCTTGCCTCAGCCTTTGGGGTCACTAGGATCGCAGGCCTGCATCCTAGCACTGGGCTTTGGTACTGAGATTCTTGAGGCCTCCGTAAATGTTATGGGCTGAGTGCTCCCCAAGCCCTGGGCCCGCTGGAGAGAGAATAGCATGATGAACAGTGAGTCTGTTTCCTAACTCAGGGTTAATAACTGTCCGTCAGAGGAAGTGTCTTTAGGTTCCTGCCCTAAAGTCATTTGTTCGAGAATATCATTGAGCACCTCCTGTGAACCAAGTCCTATGTAAACTTCCTGCTGGGAGTGCAGGGTCTAGTGACGGAGGCAGTCAATGGTGTCTTTCAGTTGAGCAAGCTGTCCACCACAGGGCCCTGTGTGTGCCCGCCAGCTTTACCAATGCAGGCTCAGGAGGGTGGAGATCTGAGGGACGAGAGAGCAGGCAGGAGGCCCTGGGCAGCGGGGAAGAGGGTTGAGTCTTGCAAAGGGCTGGGATTGACAGGGAACTTGCTGGTGTGCCGCTCAGGCCTGAGGCAAGACAGCTGACCAGAGACAGCGGCCGCCTGTGAGGCCCTGCAGCCCAGCCTCCTCGTGTCCCTAAGAGCTGAGCAGCCAGGAGCAGCTGGCCCTGTGGCCCCAGAACTGGGCGCTGAAGTTCACAGGCTCCATGTAACACGCAGGTCAAAATGCCAAAGGAAATTTTGAAAGAAGTAAAAAATGAGAGAGAGTGGCTCGAAGGTAAATTTGAACAGGAAGACGTAGATACAGCAGTGGGGCCTGGGACAGCAGCACACAGACCAAGCGATAAAGCGCAGAGAGGCCCGGGAAGGAGAGCTGCCAGGGCTGGGCGCTGCAGCCTGACGGCCCTCCGCGAGGCCAGGGCTTATGTGGGATGCAGTCATGGTTCGCCCTGCATCTCTCTCTCTGGGCCTGCCCAGCGATACCATAGCTCCACAGAGGACCTCAAAGACACATCCTACTCACGGTCAGACCTGGCCTGTGACTGGCAGCCCGGGGCTGGGAGGGGGCTCTCCAAGGCTCCCTCCTGTCTGAGTCCACACTGCTCACGATGCCGCGCCAGGCTCCCGGGTCTCCTGAGCCCCGACGGTATCTGCCATGAAGATCCATGGCGGCAGACACCGGCACAACAAGAACGTTTGAGTTTGGCTGTGGGAACAAAAATATTTTTTGACTTCTCTACTTTAATATCACTTTTGTGTTTTTCTTCAACCAGCTTCTATCAGTGACAGAAAACGTAAAATTAACTGAAATTCCTGGCGGTCACAGAATAAGAACTGACATTGATAGAGTCCTTGTGGCAGTAGGATGAAACTCTTTCCTTCTCTCCCTGCTCGCCCTCCTGTCTCTCCTCCGCGATGATGGTCCCTCCCACTCCTCTCCTGCGTCTCTTATTCCTTCCCTGCAGTGTCTGGGCTTCACGGTCCTAACTGTGTCTATGACTCCTGCGTTAATCACCCCTCCAGCTGTGTGTCTCTTAGCTCTTCTCCCTCCATGTCTCCCCTCTTGTGATGTCTGGCAAGGCAGGATGGCAACGATGTGTTGGGGCCATGTGATCAGTGCTCATCCTGGTTTTTGGGAAGAGGCTGCATCTGGGATTGACACCTATGGTCAGGTGGCTGAGGAGGAAGAGATGACTCTGGGCAGAGTGGGTGGCGCAGCATCCTCTCAACTGGATTTTTTTTATTTTTTATTTTTTATGTTATTTTATTTGCGGTACTGGGGGTTGAACCCAGGGCCTTGCGCCTGCATGTGCTACAAGTGCTGGACCACTGAGCTGCAACCCCAGCCCATTTTTTTGCTTTTTGAGACAGGGTCTCACTAAGTTACGCAGACTGCCTCTGGTCTCGAACTTGCGATCCTCCTGCCTCTGCCTGCTGAGCCGCTGGGATTACAAGCGTGCGCCACTGCACCCGGCTTCAGCTGGATTCTTAGGTGTGAGGATGGAGGTCCCCAGAGAAGGAGAGGTTCTCCAGAGGCAGGGTCAGCTTCTCCACTTCCAGTCTGACTCCTGGCTCATGGGCTCTGCACCTGCCAGGCCCTCCTTCGGGTGAGCCAGTTCTTGATTTATACATACAAATACACATGTGTCCTATTTTATTATATACACAATTATACGTAATATATAATATGTAAAATGAAATCCAATATATCTTTCTTGTATGTGAAATTCTATTTATTTATATGGATTTATATAATTTTGTGTTCTATACGTACTATACTATTTGGTATATATATATATATATATATATATTTGGTATATATTCATAAAGAATATGTTTGCAATTTTATTTATATTTCCATATGGAGCTGAGGTTTAGCTTAGTTGGTAGAGTGCTGCTCTGTACTCTCTGAGGATCCAGGTTTAATCCCTAGCACCACCTAAATGGGAGAAGGATGTGACAGTCCACTCCCAAAGCAATCATCCATTGAAAACTCTATGAGTCACTGTGAGTCAGACCCGACTCCATGGCATCTAACAACAACAATCCCTCACGTATTCCCTATGATGTGTAAAACCTATACAAGGAATAGATGAGGTTTGATTCTGTGTATTGTATGTGGTACATTTCATATAATTACATAGAGTACACATACACACATACGAGAGTGCTGTATCAGTCAGACTTTTCACTGCCGGGACAAAATACCTGATGTAAACAGCCTAAGGGAGGAGGTTTCTTTCGGCTCATGGTTTCAGAGGGCTCTGCCTGCAGCCATGGAGAGGGTGCGGCAGTCAGCAGCTCCACGTGGCAGGAGAACAGAGGGGGAGTGGTCTATACCAGCCAACGTTCTCCTTTCCACCCTTTTATTCCATGTGGGCCTCCCGCCTATGTGATGATGCAGCCCACACTCAGGATGGGTTTTCTTCCCTTAGATAATTCTCTCTGGAAATGACCCCAGGCACACCCATGCACATGTGGTTTACCAATTTCCTAGTCAAGATTAACCAACACAGATAAATGAGGTGTGATCAAAAAATACAGTGAATGCTTAAATTAATTTATTACTCATGCAAGCGGACTTCAGAACTGTGGCAGAAAGTGGCAAGAAAGATGTGATCTGTGGGTTCAAAATTAGGGGAGTATTTTGAGAGGGGTTAATGGTAGTCTGTCTTTTACTACAATATCTTTTTTCTTTAAACATTCACCATTTTTTTGTTCATGCCTTGTAGGTGCATATGGAATTGGCTCACATGATCGTGGGGTAGATGCAGTTGGTGAGGTTCAGAAGGGGTTGGGAGCAGGTTTCTGCAAACCAAAGGAAGGGAAGTCCTTGATATAGAGGGCCGGCCACCTAGGGGAATGGGCTCTCCAGCTCTAGAACTCATGCACCTTTGAAGGAGGCATTTAGCTGGTGCGATTTCCAGGCAAAGTGCTGAGGGTGTAGCCTTTCTGTTTATAGCACAACACAATGAGAGAGAGGGGCATTGAGAGAAGGCTAACTTAACACCCAGTGCCTAACCGTTGATGAACTGAGACATGTGTGGCATGTGCGGATTGCCAAGCCCACTCACAGGAGGAGATGCGCTGTCAGGACAGAGCGCCCTGAGGATGCCCCAGGGGTTAGCGTGTGTCCATCCACGCAGGGCGCAGGGAGATGCGGAGGCCAGAGCATCTGCCCCAGAGCCTCTCTGAAGAGCCTGAGGACAGAGATCCCTCAGTTGGTGCAGGGAGCCCCTGGGAAGCTGAGGGTGTGTCCACCCCTTCCCAGCAGAATCTAGTGAAGTGGGGCGGTGCGGAAGGCACTGCAGCCCGGCATGGGAAGTTCAGAGGGCGCTAGAATCTCACTCAGCAGAGACGCTGCGCACGCGGTGCACAAGGACCAGAGAGGGCGGCAGGCGAGAAGCAGCGCTCAGCACAGCACACATCTTTCCAGAGAAAGACCCAGCCGGCAGAGCTGCGGGGCATCTCGGTGGAATCCCCCCTTCCTCCCCCGGCTTCCCCCCACAGCAGCACCGTGTGCCCATGCCCACAGGCACGGGGCCGAGAGGATGCGTTCTGTAGCATCACAGGGAGGTAGGAAGACAGGGGCTTTGTCCCATATGGCGGACCCTGAGCCGAGGAAGAGACCACGTAACGCAGGCTGAAGAGCAGCCAGTTCATCCCACAGTCTTCCCCGTGCATACTTATATAAAGCATTGGGTGGAAACCCACAGCTGTGTCATTTATGTATAGGTAATAGCTGCTACTAGGACTTTTAAAGACCAGTATAAATGCAAATTCAACAGGCAAATTGTTATTAGGTTTCATTTTCTTTTTAGAATAAAAATAGAATTATGTTAATTTTTCCCATGTTATAATCCCACATTTTACTAAAGTTATTCTTATTATCAATTAACACAGAGTCATTTACATATAAATTTTAGAATAGTATAGGCTCATAGGAGCTTCAGGAGGGAAAATGAATCAAGCAATATTATCCCATTTCATAGAAGAAATATACTCGGAGAAAAACCTGGCTAAGGAAACATGGTGGGCTGGTGGCTGGCGAAGGGGAAGTAGAGTGGCTTGCCAAGTTTGACCTCTTGCCTCATGTTCCAGTTACTGCCAGATTTTTCTCTTATGACCTTGAGTGGCCTTGTGGCTGGTCCCACCCTCCGGAGAATCGGTACCGATGTGTTGGAAATCTTCCACTACACAGAATTTCTCCATTAGGTCCTGAGACGATAAAAGTTATCGGAGTTATTATATTATACTGTACCACAAATGGCACGAGGACAAACCAATCGCTAATTTGAGAATTCGAGAGAGTTCAAAGAGGTCAAATGTTTAATTGAAATAGAATATTGAAGCTAAATTGCGTGTGCACTACTTCAATATTATTGAAGCCCTAATAAATACATTAAAAGACTGTTAGCAGAAGCACTTCCTGCGAAGAACGATCATCAGAAGAATGTCATTAGCCCGTTTTGTAATATACAGAGAGTGTTGTTGCAAGCTAATTAAGTGCCGTGCATTTTTGATAGCACTTAACAATATGTGGTTAATTATTATATGCGGGGTTTGTTCTATAGCATTAATTATGATGAACTCATTTGGCTTTTCTAAGGGTTGAGAATGCCGTGATTTGGGAGGTACAGTGCTTATGATGGCTTACTGAGATTTAGAGTCAAGTGAATAAACTTTGGAGCTTTCTGTGACAAACAAAGGGTTTTCTAAATAGGTTCTAAGATTGAGGCAAAAAATACAGTTTAGGGAATAATCATGGTAGGTTCCATGTCTTTATAAAATTTGCATCAGAACACTTCGTCATTATGTAAATCACCGTGAGAAATGCAGGGTGAGTGGACTGGGGGGCGGGTTGCCAGGCTGGTGCGAAGTTTCTGATCCCACAAACTGTGCTCTTTCCTGGGCGGGATTCCCCGAGCCTTTTCCTAATCCTCTCCCGGAGCTGAAGCAGGCTCCCTGCGTCCTGGGAGGGCCTCAGGTCCGGCTCCAGCTGAAACCTCTAGGAGGGGTGAGGACGCGTGTGCCAGAGCCCTCAGTACCTTCCAGGGTGACCCAGACCTGGGGAGTGGGGCCTGCGGAGAGCTTGGGACAGTGGAGGTCCCTCTGGGGTGGCGAGCCCCGAGGTCTCCCGACTCAGTTGTGTGCCTTCCTGGCTCTGCAGGTTTCCTGAGGCTGCTGACTTGTGCTTTAAAAATGAGCGAAGGTGCTGGCATGGGGCAGGGGCCACGGGAGCGTGGTGGGAAAGGAGTTCGCTGCACACAGCTCTTCCGATCCACCAGAAACGCACATCTCCTCTGGAAGGCAGGATTCAGACAGGCCTGTCTAGGGTGGCTGGGTCCCCAGGTGGAAGCAGTGGTTCCGCCATCAGCCGGGCCAAGTTGGACCAGTGTCTGGACCCCAGGGGCTCCTCATTCTCGTACCTTTTCTTTCAGTGACTTTTGTTCACACACTGCGTTCCTGTAATTAAAGGTTGGTGGCTCCCAGCAATTTGTGGTGTAATAAACTTTTCATCAGAATGCAGCTTAGCTCCCCAACAGTGACTGCGAGGAGTACGTGAAGGGAGCAAGCGGGCCGCTGTGGAGGTCACGAGAAGGGACCTGAGGGTGGGGTGGTGGCTGAGGGCCCTGCAGAGGAACCTAACTGTGAAGGGGAAGCCTTACCTGCGGTCGCACACCCTGAGTGGCCTGCGGGACACACAGAGCCCTTGGGGTTCCTGACCCTGGGCCTCACGCCTGGCCTGGATCCTCCTACTCCACATCGCTAGAGAAACACCGCTGGTCCTGCCCTTCTGGCAGGAGGTCTCTGGGCTGCGGGGCAGCCTCAAGGGAAGGGAGCCCCTCTCCTGCACAGATGAGTGTCCGAGGGGCCGAGGTCCCTTCTGAGTGGCCCAATCAACAGAACGATGTTAACGCAGTGTCTTGTAGAAAGGATCCCCTGCCATCGCACACAGAAGAGACTTAATTAGGAGGAGATGACGATAGTCTCCTTCATGTACTTCCGTCTGAGGGTGCTGAGGGCCGGGCCTCCCGTGGCCAGCTCTGTTTTGGGAAAAGCGGGAACACAGGGTGGAGGAAGGACTGGGCCCTGCTGGGCAGGGGCCCCACCTCCCTGGGTGCCGGGCGGTGCTGTCCCTGGCCGAGAAGCCAGTGCAGACCCCAGCAGACCCTGAGCAGGTGTCAGCTCGGTGGCCCTGTGCCCCGCACCAGCTCCCACTGCTTCTGTTCACAGCCCTCAGAGCTTCAGGGCAGCATCCTGGGCCCAGTCCCGCTGATTAAATAGAAAGGCCAGCGTGGGCCATGCGGTGACAGGCACAGGCCTGGGTGGGTGTCAAGGCTTCAGTGGAGAGAGGGCCTGGCAAATAGCGGGGCTGATTATGGGATGCCAGACCCTCTTTCACCACAGAGTGAGGACTGCACACAATAAAGGTGGTGCTGTGCGTGGAAGAGGCTTGAGTTCGGGGAGTCTGGCTCTGTTCATGCTCGAGGTCCCCCCCTAAGCTCACAGACTCTTTGTCCTTTCCAGTTGTGCGCCTTTGCGCATTCTTTTAAGAAAGCAAATGAAGGAGAGTGGAGCAGTCGACTTTGCACGTGGTGCACAGCGAGCTGGGAGCTGTGGACTTTATGTCCAGTCTGCACACGGCCCCCTTGTCCTGTGTCTCTGTGACAGCCAGGTGACCATGCAGTGTCCTGTCACCTCGGTCAGCCTGTCTGCCCCTCTGGGCTGGGGGCTGGTTGCTATGTGGCTGGCCTCTGTGAGGATGAAACACGGCCTGGTGTAACACCTGGGAGATGCCCGGTGTGCAGAGAGGAAGGCAGGCCCAACCCTGGACACCCTGGCCCCAATTCCCAGCAGCCACGTGAGGAGGGAGGGCAGTGGGCAGGCTCCTTCTGACTGAGCTCCAAATTGAAGTGCATGTCCACGTGCTTCTCACGGTGGTCCGTGTGGACCTCAAGCCAAGGTTCCCAAGGACACAGGAGGCTGAAGGACCCGACGAGACTCCGTGGCCCAGGTTTGCCTCCTCGGTGAGTGAGCAGAGCTGTCACTCGGATGAGTGTGTTCTGCTCAGACAGGCCAGGAGGGCCCCTAGCACAGCAGGAGCAGTTTGCTGGAAGGGAAGCAAAGACGCGCCCTCAAGTAGCCTGGGTTGGCGTGAGGTGGCTTCAAGCTTTGCGAGGAGGAAGGAGAAGCCCACTTGAGGCTGAAATTGGGCGCACCAGCTCCAGGAGCCAACTGCTTGGGCCCGGCACTGGGTGAGTCCTTCAGCCTCGATGGGCCCTGGGCCACTTCTGTGGACCGGGGCATCTTCTGAGGCAGCTTGTGTTTGTAACCTGAACCGTGCCACAAAACCAGCACTGGAGAGAGCTGCGGCCCCGGGCACCACCTGAGGAGCCCAGGGCACTGCCCTGGAGTGGGGCAGGGTGGGCCGGCCTTAGTGAGGTGGGTTTGTGGTTGTGGGGTGCCATCGAGTGGAGTCCGATTCTTGGCGACCCTCAGAGGGTTCTCAGTGGCTGACTGTTTCGGGAGGGGGCTGTTGGCCCCTGTCCCCAGGGAGCTGGGTGGAGCACTCTTGGCTTTGCATGGCCCTTTAGGACCCAGTGGTATTCATGCCTGAATTCTCCCCACAGCCCCGGTGTGAGGACTCTGCAGTAACACTTGAACACTGTGTAGGGCAGATCTTATTCTGCAGTGGGGGTGGCCTGGTGACTCTGGACTGCCAAGGAGGGGCGCCCAGCTTCCCCCTCCTCCCTCTCTGTTATTGTTGTCAGGCGCAGTGGAATCGAGTCCAGCTCATGGCGACCCTCACAGGGTTTTCAATGGCTCACTGTTCTGAGATTGCCTCAGAAGTGAATTGCTACTTCCTTCTCCCAATTTTGCAGTGCTAGAGATAGAACTCAGATCCTCAGAGGCTGCGGTGCAGCACTCTACCAGCTGCGCTAAACCCCACTACGCCAAAACCAAAGGGTTGGTGGGCGCGGGCGCTGCCCTCCACGTTTCCCGGTGGTGTGGGCTTGCCCAGGGCCTGCTCGCTAAATCACAGGTGAAGCAGGAGGTGCCCAGGGACAGTGGGTCCTGTGGGAGGCCAGCCCAGGGCACCTTGGGGCCTCTGAAGGTGCGGGGGGTGGGTGGGTGGGGCAGCCTGCAAGCAGCTGGGGCCACGCTGACAAGGACGCTGTGCTTCGTCCAATTCTCTGCGGTCCGCTCCTTAGATGCAGAGTAGCTTTGAACAAGGAGGCCTCCATTTCCACTCTGTCCTGTGTTCCCAATTCTGCAACCTCAGGGCATCTCTGAAGCCTCTGTGTCCCAGGGCCCTGAGGACATCCTGGCCTTTTGTTTCCTTCCCATTAAGAAGTCCACTCTGATTCAGCCGTGACTTGTTCCTCTGGCCCTCTGCCTCTTTGCGGCCGAGGCTCTTCAGTCCAGTTTGGCCCCTGCCTCCATTTCCCTCTGGTTCTCTTTCCAGCTGCTACATACCCTGCTTGCCTTAGTATCTGGAATTGAGAGCCCTGGGTCTGCGAGCTGTCGGGGAAATGAGATATTGCGCATGCGTGGGTCAGGCACTCTGTCTGGGTCCGCTGAGCCTGGGGGTGGCACGGGGGGAGGGTGCTCCCCAGGGAGTGGAAAGCCTGGCACACCCTTCTGCCCCTGCCCAGCCCAGGATGTCTGACCCCGTGGTCGACCCCCAGAAGGCTGGGTGTGGGTCTTCAGTCCCCTGTCTGTACCACTGGCCTGCAGAGGGTGTCCACCCTTACCCAGTGCCCACCCAGGGCCTCTGCTGTCATGGTGCACTACCATAAATATTATCTTCTATGGGGGAAGTGCTCTTTATATAGATTTAAATAAAGTTTTTTTCGGTTACTGAGGAGAATCAATGCAAATATACAAATTAAAACAGTTTGAACAGGAAAAAGAACAGTCTGTCTGCTTTATCTCATCATGATGAATTCTTGTACGATACATTTGGGTTGGCAACAAGGAATATTTTGTATGAAGATCAGGGCATTCTTTGTTTTTACAAAAGAATCCTTCCCACAAAATGCAAACATTTCTTTTTCACTGTCAGAAAGAAAATATGAATGATGTTATTATTTTTCTTGATGATAAGACAACAGAAAATGAAATATTTTCTTTCCTGTGGTAAGACACGAGTATCTCTAGACTGTCTCTCAGGCTGTGCAGATTGCCTTCATGTCTCCTTAATTTTCATACACTAAAATAGTTTCCTCCGTGCTACCTTGCCCTCTCCTCCTATGAGCCTGCTTAGAGGTAGACACTTGAGGCGCGAGCTACAATTGCAATCATTAGTATCTAGCACTTCATAAATATCCCTTCAGATGTGATTTGATACCTTGTATAGTCTTGGGGGAAGCACCCGGATAGTCCTGTTTCTACAGAAGCTAAATGTATTACAATAAATTTGTTTTCTCTGTGCCTTGGAATTGGAAACCTATAAGATGGTGAATAAGAAAACTGATACCACTGCTTATCTGTCCAAAAGCTAGAGGTGTTAGGAAGCCCAGTAATTGAAAAATGGATAGCATTGATATTTGAACCTTTTTATATAACCTTTGAGGTGTAAGCCTTTGGGGAATAAATTGCTTTTTGTAACAAGAGCAACGTCAGATCCCATATTTAGAAACCGTGCACTTAATTCATTTTTAGTCGGAGAAACCCGTGTTGTCTTGTTGGGAAAAACATTGCAAAATGGATTAAGCTTCACCCTGGAGAGATGATAACCTAATATAAATAACTGCAGGCTGATCTTTATTAGTTACTGAGCAAATATTGCCAAGGAGGACAGGCGACCTTCAGTGGTGATTGATCTAGGGTAAGTCATCAGCAACGTTGTCTTCGGAGGATAACTCTGGGGCATTTTGAGATCTTTAGTCTCTTCTTATTTAAGGGATGCAGTGAAGCTAATGTGCAGGAGTAAGTGCACCTTATTTAATGGTAAGGATCAGCACGCATGGGAGCAGAGCGGCGACATCTGAGTCCAGGGTGGGCAAACGCCCAGGGTTCGTTGACCTGATCCGCGTGGCAGGGGCCGAGCACTTGGCTGCAAACCTGCACCTGCCAAGCCTCTCAGGTTCAGAGAAGTCAGCCCAGCTCTGTGTCTCCCTAGTTCTGTAATAATGAATCATTTACTCAGCCTGACACCAGGCAACTGGGCCGTCACAAGATCCAGCGTGCACTGTAACTCAGAACAGGAGAGGGGTGGGGACACTTCAGTTACACCCGCATCACACTTAAACGGGCCACTCCGAGGGGAAGAACATCAAAGAGGTTGTCATCACAAAATAACATATGATTTAAAAGAAACTAACGAGCCCCTGTGTGCCCTGATTTTCACTGGTCACTGTTCTTCTCAGAAGAACAGCTATAGCATTCCATTTTTCTCTCTCTGCTTCAAAATAAACTTCTGTTAAAAAGATAAACCGTGTACTTCAAAACCTTCAGTAACGGCAGCGTATCCCTTCCTTGCACCCTTACTGTGGTAGACACAGAGACATTGCAATACCACGGGGCTTTCCCGGAGGCCCAGGCTGTTTCATGAGGTGGCAACCCAGGATCTCTCAGTGACCACGAGAGGGGACAGTGAGGGCAATTTGTTTATAATGACTTGGCACTTGGGGAGTCTGTGGCGTATTCCTAGAGAGGCTACCTTTCTTAGAGGGATGAGATCTGTTAGCCTGAACTCTTCCTTCTCATGGCTTCCTGTCATGTGACCCCAGGCTGGAGAGGCAGCCAGGCTCAGCCCACTCCGCCCACATCACGGGAAGAGGAACCCAGGAAGCAGGTGAGCAGGTGGTGGGTGGGTGGACAGGGCTGGGTCAGGATGTGTGCTCTCTCTTGCTTTGGACGAGGCACAGGTGCTCAAGGACCTCCTGTGTGCCGCCATGCCACGCCCACTACTGCGCTGGCATGCGAAGACAGGCTTGCAGTGGCTGGTCACAGAGGGCACGCTGGAGGGAGTTAGCGGTCTTGTTTCAGTGACGCAGGCAGGCTTGTGCACTGTAATTTGTAATATATAAGCAGATAATCTTAGATAAAATTGTTGTTGTTGTTGTTGTTGTTGTTGTTAGATGCCATCGAGTTGGTATCTGACTCATAGCGACCCTCATAGGGTTTTCAATGGCTGACTGTATCGGGATTGCCTTGGGAGTGGATTGCCAGGCCCTTCTCCCATTTTTGTGGTGCTGGGAATTGAACTCGGGACCTCAGAGACTGCAGCGCAGCGCTCTACCAACTGAGCTAAATCTCAGCCCTAGATAAAATAATAAGTAATAAATTCATCTATTTCCCTATTGCCAGTTGAAAATGCAAATCACTGTGGAGTGTCATGGTTTGAAAATGAAATGTCCCCAAGGCACTTATGTTGAACATGTGGTCCCCAGCAGGTGGCGCTATTTCAGAGGGCAGTAGAAACTTTAGAAGGTGGGGCTTAGAGGAAGTGGGGTGTGTCTTTGAAGGTTGTCCTGGGCCCTTGGTCTCTGCCTTTCTCTCTGCTTCCTGTCCAGCATGAGATGGACAGCCTCCTCTTCCTCACTCCCACCCCCGTGATGTTCTGCCTCACTGCAGGCCCAGAATCTACAAAGCCAAGCACTGCAGTCTCTGAAACTATGAGCTGAAGTAAGTCTTTCCTACCTTAGGTTGTCTCTGTCAAGCATGTGGTCACAGCAACTGTAAAATTGGCTAACAGAAAATTGGTGTCAGGGAAATAGGGTTGTTGCTGTGACTAAATCTGATGATGTGATTAAGAAGCCTTTGGAACTGGTTTAAAGGAATATTTTGGAGGAGTTTTGGAGCTGGGCTAGAGAAGCCCTAGAATGCCAGGAGCAGAGCTTGATGGGTGATTCTGGTGGAAGCTCAGAAGACCAAGATACTGATAGGAATGCAGATAGTGAAGGCCAAGCTCATGAAGTTTCAGATGGGAATAGGAATCTATTAGAAATTGGACTATAGGCCATTCATATACATTCTGGCAAAAAATTGTCTACTTTTTGTCTATGACATAAGACTTTGAGTGAGATCAAATTTTAAAGTAATTGTTGTTATTGTTAGGTGCCGTTGAGTCGGTATCCGACTCATAGCGACCCTCATAGGGTTTTCAATGGCGGACTGTTTCAGGATTGCCTTGGGAGTGGATTGCCAGGCCCTTCTCTCATTTTTGCGGTGCTGGGAATTGAACTGGGGACCTCAGAGACTTCAGCGTGGCGCTCTACCAACTGAGCTAAATCCCAGCCCTTTTAAAGTAATAGATTTATTAATTTGGTGGAGGAAATTTCAAGACAGTATAGCATTCAGGCTGTGGTGTGGTTATTGCTGGCTTCTTTCAGCCAAGTGTACGGTGAGGATAGGGAGCAAAAAACAGAGAAGAAAGGTTTGAAAAATGTGTAGTTTGACCAGAAAAGGAATGTGTTTGAAGTAGCAGACAAGGAAGGCATAGTTGTTAAAGAGATTAGTGTCATTAAAAAGTAAAAAAAAAAACTTTGTATCAGGACATGGGGAAAGATACCTTGAAAGTATCCCAGGAATTGGCCAGATCCCACCCTTCACAAGTTCTAGAGCACAAAAGGGTAAACTCATTTGAAAGACTTTGTCTTGAGAAGAAAGCCGCTCCAGGCACCCTGATGGCATAAGGCAAGGCCCAGGAAAATATTTTGCAAGATTCCTTTGACCTTAGTCGGGCACTTGGGCACTCAGGTGCCAGTGTAGCTAGCCATGGTCCAGTGAGTCTGGTTACTGCTTGAGCTGGTGGCAGAGGTTGGTATCATCCACACAATGCTGGTTTTGTAGGCATGCAGAATGCAAGAATTGTGGGTCATGGACACCTCCATCCAGACTTTAAAGGAAGGCCTGGGATGCCAAGCAACTTGTAGCAGGGTTGGAGCCTCCACAGGTAGCCCCTGAGAGGGTGGGGTAGTTTCATGTAAGGGTGAAGTTGAAGCTGGGGACCCCAGGACACTAGGGATGCCAGAGATGTGGAACATCTGCTGAGGAGAGACACAGGCACTGAGGAGAGCCAGCCCAAGGCAGAGCTCATATGGCCTGTGACTACAGGGTCCTGGGCGGGGCTTCCCACACTCTCTGAAGTTCCCATTGTGGCGACACAGGCACTGAGGAGAGCCAGCCCAAGGCAGAGCTCATATGGCCTGTGACTACAGGGTCCTGGGGCGGGGCTTCCCACACTCTCTGAAGTTCCCATTGTGGCACCATGTGCCCCAGATATGGGACAAGGACCTTCAGGGTTTCATGTTTGTCATTCTGGGTCTCGGGCTTGCTCGGCCACGGTCCTTCCTTATCCCTATTCCTCCCTTCTGTGATGGGAACGTACCTTGCCATTGTGTCTTGGGAGTGTGTAACTTGGTTTTGATTTTATAAGGGAGGTCTGGGGTTTAGCTCAGTTGGTAGAATGCTGCTCTGCACTTTCTGAGGACCTGAGTTTAATCCCCAGCACCACAAAAATGGGAGAAATATGTAGCTTCCCACTCCTGGAACAATCCTGAAACAATCAGCCATTGAAAACCCTATGAGAGTCACCATGAGTCAGATGCAACTTGATGGCACCTACAACAGCAACAACAACAACAACAACAACAACAACACTGTTAAGAGTTTGCCTAGAGTCTCGGAAGAGACTTGAACGTAGACTTTTGATCAGTGTTGGAGCCATTAAGACTATAGGGACTCATGCAGGTGGACTGAACACATTTTACATTATGAGATGGATGTCAGCCTTTTGGCAGCCAGGGGTGGAAGGGTATGGACCGGAAACAAAGTGACTCCCAAGGATTCACATGTTGGGGGCTTGATCTGAGGCTAGTGGGAGCTTTACCGGGTGGGGCCTCACTGGAAGAAATCAGTCACTGGGGAGGGCTCTTGGGGCAGCCTGTCTCTGGTTCCTTCCTGCCTCTCTGCTTCCCACCCCCAGGGAGGTGAACGTGTCCTCTGTCACACACTCCTGCCCCCATGACGCTCCACCCAAGTGCACGGGGCCAAGTGACCATGGACAGAGCCCTCTGAAACAGTGAGCTAAAATGAATCTTTCCTCCCCTAAGCTGTTGACGTCAGGCACTTTGTCACAGAGATGCAAAGTAACACATAGAGGGCCAAACGCATTAGGATGAATCTCAGCCAAGTTTTTGAAAATGAACTAAGTTTTAGAATATGTTAGACGTGCTAAGAAGCTGCAAAGATGGAGCTATGGGTTCCTCCCCATACTGAGGTGGCACTCTTACTTAGGTCCCCAGTTCCTCCGACCCCCTTACTCCACCTGGAGTCCTCTTCCTGTCGTAAGACCCGTCTAGGAACCTCATCGCTGTGGCTTGTCCTCCTGTGTGGCTCTTGGCTGCTACGATCCCTCAGGCATCCTTGTTTTGAGGGACAGAACAGATTGGAGAAGAGCTGGCCAGGCGAGGTAGCCTGTCCATTTGCGTTTGCCTGCTTTTTTCCCACACGGAGACCAGGGCTTTGGGCTGGAGGAGGAACCCCCATTCTCATCCTGCCAATCAAGGGCCACGTTCTTGATGTCACCAACTACTGTTGAAGCTGACCACGGCTGGCTGGCACCTCAGCGGTCTCCATTCTGCCCTCTCCCATGGGGCAGCCCTGCTCTGCCTCCCAGGACAGAGCAGCTACACAGGGGTTTGGGAATTCTTCTACATAGGAGATTGGTCTCTCATGCCTGTTTACTTAATCATTTATTGATATTGGTATGGGTTTGTGGATATTTACTATTTTCTTTGGATTATGGTCCAGTATTTTATTTTTTTGCTCTAATTGTGCCAGCTTTTTCCCCTAACATACCCATCAATGCACGTGTCTGTCTCTCTGTGCGTCTGTCTGTCTGTGTGTCTGTCTGTGTGTCTGTCTCTCTCTGCAGTTTTTGGTGCTGCGAGACCCACCAGATTCATCTGCCCTGTAACCAGGCTCTCTTCCATGGAGTCCTTCCTTTTAGTGGTGCTCACTATTACAAACAAAGACTGGTGTGCCAGGTGGAGAATTGAGTTTTAATTGGAAAAAAAAAAAAACTCAAAAGAAATAAACATTGAAAGAACAGACAGGCTGGCAGTGAAGTTGAGCTTAAAGTGGAATCCCGCTCAGTCACCCATGAGCTACAGGGCATGGTGGGTGATGAGCCTTCTCTGTGGCTTTGTTTGTTTCCTTGTCCTATAGGGAGAGTAACTATAGCACCTGGCTGTGCCAAGGTTTGAAGAAGCTCAGCCATGTCCAGCACACAGTGAGAGTTTTGCAAAGACGAGTTCATCTGCCGCCCTTGGCCTGCTGTGCCTTGGGCACTGGCTGGGTGGCAGAAGCTCTGTCACTGGCTCCCTGGCCAAGTGGGCCGCTGTTAGATCTTCCCACAGGAAGACTGGCAGGAGATCAAAAGGCAGGAGGCAGGCCGGTCCCACTCTGCTGCCACCTGGTGGGCAGGTGCCGTGGCTGCCGTGGCTGGGGCAGGGTGGGAGGGATCCAGAGGTCAGCGTGGTAGAGGAGGAGCTCTGGTTTCACTGGCCCATTGGTTGCAAGTGGCCCCTGCTCTGGAGTGGCAGCGTTTCCAGCAGCCAGTGCTGCTGGGGGATCCTGGGGGCCATGGCCGGCTCTCCTGACTGGACTGGCGCCTCCTTGGTTCTCCCCTGGCACTCCTTCTCCCTGTTCCCTCGCAAACATTTGGCGCCATGGCAAACAATCTCGTATACCACATCTTGCCTTTCAAGTGTTTGGAGAAGTTTTTCTTTCTCTGGCTGATACAGCATTATCATTATCTATCTGACTTCATTACTAATAATAAATAATTTCAAAATATAGGCAGTTTTTACATCCGACTATATCCGTTGGCGGGCTGGGATTTAGCTCAGTTGGTTAGGCACCGTGCTGCAGTCTCTGAGGTGCCGAGTTCAATTCCCAGCACCACAAAAATGGGAGAAGGGCCTGGCAATCCACTCCCAAGGCAATCCCGAAACAGCATTGAAACCCTAGGAGGGTCGCTATGAGTCAGATACCGACTCGAAGGCACCTGACAACAACAACAACATATCCACTGGCACATGGTGCATCTGATTTCCCACCTTACACTCCGTCCCCGTTGTCTCACTTGGGGTGAGACACAGATTTCTGAAATTCTTTTGTTGCCCCCAGATTAGAAATCACCCAACAGATATAACTGACAGCAAAATAGCCAATGGACAGCCACCTACCCCTTTTATAAGAATCGGGGTTACGGACAAATGTTATTCCGACACAGTGCTGTTCATGCAGCCGAGAGAAACAGCTGCCTGCTGCCGGCTGGGCCGCGCAGAGCGTGGAAGGGTGTGACTGGCGTGCCCTCGCTCTGGCGACTGGCTTTGTGACTCCTGCAGTTTGGCCAGGAAATGTCCTTGGCCCAGAAGCTGTGGCCTGGCCACCTGGAAAAGGCAAAGGGAAGCTTCGAGGTGTGGAGGAAGATGCCGGCAGGCTGGTGACTATGAAAGCCGCGCTCATCTTTTCGAGTTTGGCAAAAATCCATTATGTTCCTTCTATCTTTTTATAACTCAGAAATAAATCTCACCGAGGCCCTCCAGATGGTGCCGAGGATAAATTCTGAGCGAATGCTCTTCTCTGTGTGCGCCAGGCTGTCTACCTCACCGTCGCGACCACTTAGAACTTCAGTCGGTTTTTCTCGTTAGATTGTACAATGCCAAAAAACGTTTGATTTTTAACATAGGTGGGTCATACATTGGTCTGATGAAATAAATCCACTGTCTTGGCCCTCTGGACTCATGGCTTTTGCTCCTCCAAATTCACTCTAGGGTTTTGGAATTCGTCAAGGGGGAAGGAAATATCTGATGTGCAGTGAGAAGGTGTGGCAAAGCTCTTCAGTCTCCCTGGACTTGACCCCTGGAATCATCACCTGCTAGCCAGGACCCCTGGCCTCCATTTCTTTGCCTACAGAAGTGGCAAGGGAAGAGAGAGCATCTGCCTCCCATGGCGGCTACGAGGCTCGAACCACGAACAGATACAAAGACAGAGACAAAGTAGTGTCCAGAGAGAGGGAGTTTGTGTGAGTGAGGACGGTGTGAGTTTTGGAAAGCCTCTGCTGGCATTCACAAATCACTTTTACTTTTGTAGATCGCAGCCTCTTTTTGCCCAACTTTTTCTGTCTGACATCTTTCTGAATAACATAGTTGAAGAGTTCTCCACAGAATTAGAATTTTCCGACATTCTCCAAAACAGCTCCACGAACCCGTCTGAAGTTTAGTTCCACTTGCTTGTCACATATTTTAAGCATTCCATGTCACATATTTTAAGATATGGAACCTGAGCTCTGGACACCCCTCCTCTTACAAAGCCTTTTCTCTGCCTTTCTACTCCCTGCCCGTGTCCTGACCAGAAGGGGCATGGATACCCACAGTGTGCCATGGGGCTCCCGTCCTCAACCTTTGCACGTGTCTCCCCTTCCGTGTCTACCTGCAGAGCTCGTCCCAATGGCTAAAACCTCCAAGGCTACCTGTGGCAGATAGGTTTTTTGTCCGTGTGACCAAATACCTGACAGAAACAACTTAGAGCGGAAAGATTTATTTTAGCTCACGGTTTCAGGGGTTCAGTCCTTAGCTCCGTAGATTCTGGGTCCATGGTGAGGCAGGACATGATGGCACAGGGGTTCATGAAGGAGGCTTTCACCTATGGCCGACAGGAGGCAAGAGGGAACAGGAGGCAGGGACAGGATACCCCAAGGACTCGCCCCAGCGACCTACTTCCACCACCTGAGCCCCACTTTGTAAAGCTTCTAGAACCTCCCAAAAGATCACCACTAGCGGGGACATAGGCTTTAATACACGTGTCTATGGGGAATGCGTCATACTCACATTCAAACGTAACGCACCTGAACTGGGCTGGCTTTCTCTCCACTCCTCAGGCACCCCTGGCTCGCTGGCTCCCAAGGGCCGACCTTTCTCCTCTCCATCCTCCCTGCTACCTCCTGTGGCTGACCCTTGCCTTCAGGGTACAGTTCAAGTCCCAAGTCCTCAGAGGAGCCTTTCTCACCTGGCCTGCACCCCATTTCCAAGCTCACCCCGTGCTCAGCCCCTCCACCTCCCGGGGGCCTGCTTGCCTGTGTGGTTTTGGCTTGACCCTCAGTTCCAGAGCTCCTGGGTTCTGCGTAGTAAGTCACAGACATTTATCCCAATAGATTGCTTTTGCTCATGGTGGATGTCTTTGCGTTTTCAGAAGTTAACTGTGAGTAGTGCTGTTGTGAATTCCATGTGTGACGTCTGCACAGGTGAGGGACTCTCTCAGAGATGCTTGGCCAGCAGCTGACCTCAGGGACCCAGGCCAGCATGGGTGCAGCGTGATCGCAGGGAGCATGGCTCTTTTCGTAGCATGTGGTCCTGAGAACAAACAGTCACACATCTCCCCACTTACTTCTGGGTTAGAGCCCTTCAAATAACATTTCATTTGAAGAGGCATTTCTTCATTTATTGTTAGTTACTTCTTAATTTATGAT
Organism: Pedetes capensis; assembly: GCA_007922755.1. Taxonomy (NCBI): domain Eukaryota; kingdom Metazoa; phylum Chordata; class Mammalia; order Rodentia; family Pedetidae; genus Pedetes; species Pedetes capensis. Next base: position 37,089 of record VMDO01009101.1, read on the forward strand.
GCTATTGTAAGTGAGATTTTTAAAAGTTGCCTTCTTTGGCTGTTTGTAGCTGCTATAGAGCACCCGTGATTCCTGAAGTGTTATTTCCAGTGGTAATTTATTTGCAGAATCTCTTGATCCCCAAATGTCAAATTACCTCAAAGTAATACATTTTTCATTCTTTCAAATTCGTAAACCTTTGCCTGGCTTTACTCCTCCTGAAGAGTTGATTTACATTTCCAGCACATGGTGAAAGCGATGGTAAAGGGCAGTTGTGTTTATATCTGTTTTTATCTATTTATCTATTTTGTAGAGCTATGGGGCACCTGGTGACCCTACCTCTTGTCAGGATGCCCCGCCCACAGGGCCATGGCTGCCTCTGGGCTACCTCTGCCCACCCTTTTTGTATGGCCACCCATCAATTTCTGACTGTTCACAGTGAAGAGTGAAGGGGATTGGAAACGTTTACTGATGAAGATCAAAAACCAGCCTTCAGTGTGGATTGCGACTCAACATCAACAAAACAAAGAACCTTACAAATGGGTCGGTACACAGCATCATGATACATGGAGAAAAGATCGAGGTCGCCCGAGATTTTGCTTTACTTGGTTCTACAATCAATGTGCATGGAAGCGGCAGTCAAGAAATCAGAAGACATATTACATTGGGAGAAGTTGCAAAAGATCTCTTTAAAGTGCTGAAAAGTAAGGATGTCACATTGAAGATGAAGGTGCGCCTCACTCAGGCTATGATATTATCATTCGCATCCTATGGTTGTGAAAGCTGGACATTGAATAAGGGAGACAAAAGAAGAATTGATACTTTTGAATTATGGTGCTGGAGGTGAATACTGAATATACCACGGGCTGCCAAAAGAACCAACAGATCTGTCCTGGAAGAAGTGCAACCAGAGAGCTCCTTGGAAGCAGGGATGGCTAGACTTCTTCTTACGTATTTTAGATATGTAGTCAGAAGGGGCCAATCCCTGGAGAAGGACATCATGTTTGGGAGAGTGGCAGGTCAATGAAAAAAAGGAAAACCCTCAACTAGATGGATCGACATAGTGGGTGCGACAGTGGGCTTAAACATAAGAAAGATCATGTGCTTGGCATAGAATCAGGGAGTGTTCTGTTCTGTTGTACATAAGGTCTCTATGAGTCCGACTTGACTCAATGGCACATAACAATAACAATTTCCTGAAGAAGATTTACTGTTGCCTACTTATTTCCTTGTCTGCAGCCGTAGCTCTGTGGCATCCAATCCCGTCAGATCTCGGAAGCTAAGCAGGGTCGGGCCTGGTTAGTACCTGGATGGGAGACCGCCTGGGAACACCAGAAGCTGTAGGCTTGGGAGAAGGACCTGGCAACCCACTCCCAAAAATCAATCTGCCATTGAAAACCCTATGAACAGCAGAGAAGCACTGACAATAGTGTTTCCCCTGTTGTACAGAGGGTCGCTGTGAGTCGGATACCGACTCCACAGCACCTAACAACAACTTATTTCCTTAGTATTTTTGTCTCCTCTAGCTCTATCAGTTCAGTCTGTTTTCTACCATATTGGGGAGGAAGGTCTCGTCCTCCCACTTACTGGGTCTGCCAGCCTCCCGCTCCTCCTGGATTACTTCCTCCTGGGCCTCAGGGCATCCAGCAATGAGCCCCTCTCCAGCCAGTCATTCCCCACGGGGGATGTGTGTAGGGAATCTCTCCATATCCTCAGACGGCGTGATTGGCTCTGCTGATGCAAATTTATAAAAGTTCATTAGCTCAGTGGGATGGCCATAGGTTACACGTGGTACAAGCTCAGTCCCCAAGCAATGTGTGCCAGACACCCTGGTTACAAGTTCCCAACACTGCTGTTCCTAATGCTGGACAGACAGATGGCATCTCTGATCACCTTCTGGACATAGGTCCTAACTCCTCAGCCCATGGGGCTCAGGTATGCATCTGCTGTCCACGCGTGGGGTTTGCATCGTTCCCCAACACCTCCACCCACCCCACAGGGGAGGCCTCGGCCACACGCTTCCTGGACAGGGCTCCACAGCCCTTCATTTCTCCGTGTTGTCCCTATTTTATGTAAGTGGGATCGCTAATTCTGGAGTCTCCCACCACGTTGTGTCTAGAGCGCCCAGATGTGTGGAGCGGGATTCCCTGCATGTCATCTTCTGTCCACGTGTGGCCAGTGGAAGTCCTCCTCTGTCTCCGCTGGCCCCAGGAGCCATGCTGCACTCCGTCTAAGTCACCTGGATGCATCAGAGCTGTCAGAACCAGCAGAGGGTCTTCTCTGGTCCTCAAAGAGACCCTGATGGCAACGAGTGTCCTCCACGGTGTGAATCACTTTTGGGGTGGGGAAATGGTGCCATCCCGTGTCTGCGTCCCCCGACAGCTGACAAGCTTGAGCCCACCGCATCAACCACAGTGTGAGTGCCGCTCCCTTCACGCTGCACCCAGCAACTAATGTCGCGGGAGAAGGGTGAGGACATATGTAAACCTGACGAGGGTAAAATTCCTTAAATAAGACGCCCTTTGAGGGACAAGGCACATTATCACTGTGGCAGCTGATGGTGCCACAGCTGTTAGCCGAGTGGGCTGGGGGAGCACCCTGTACACCAGGGCTCCTCCTCACAGCTGGGGTGCTTCCAGACCAGAGCCGGAGGGTGGCCGGCGAGCACCCTGCTGCTGTAACCTGCTGAGCTAAATTATGCAAGGTCTTTGAAACCCAAAAGGATAAGAACGTGGTTTCTGACATTCTGTTCTTTGCCAAAACCAAACTTAACTAAGTGTATACACATGTGAGGGCTGGGGTGTAGCTTAGTTGCTAGAGTGCTGCTTTGTGCTCCCTGAGGCTCTGGGTTTGACCCCTAGCACTGTGAAAATGGAAGAAGGACCTGGCAGCCCACTCCTGAAACAATTCCGAAAATAGCTATTGCAAACACTATGAATAGCAGAGGAGCATTGACACAGTGCCGCACATAGCACAGTACTGGGGAGTGGTTCATTCTGTCGCTATGAGGGGACCTGACTTGACAGCAAGCAACACCACCACCACTACCACAAATGTAAATCCAAAGAAAACATATTACCTTACCCCCAGACATGCGGCCATGAGTCTTGCAGCATGTGGCACGTCAGTGCTGTTTCATGCGCTGTCAAATAAGCAGGACAGGATGCTGCAACATTTGCTCTGTGGTGCATGCATAAGGACAGAACACAACCGAAACGAAGCCTCTGAAAGTTTGGACCAAACACGCTCCTTCTCTACTTCACATGTACCATAAGGCATCGCAAGAGCCATTTCTTTGAAAGAGAGCTGCCTGTTGAGATTTGTATTCATGTGCAATATTTAAATGGCCAACTTATCAGACTAATTTGCCATATATGAGCCTGGGAAATTAGCATTTATTTCTTCACATTGAAGTTTGTCGGTTTTCTCAATGCTGGATGAATATTTCAAACAAAACATTGCTAGTATTTGCACCCTGATTCCTGTATCTATTTGATGCCAGCTTCCTGTGCCCACAAAGGACAGGAAAGACAGAGCTCCATGCCCTGATTAGCTGTCAGACAGGAGGTGCTGCAGAGTCCACATGAGCTCAGATCAGCAGGGCGATTCCTGTGCTTTCAGAGGCAGACAAGGTGTTGGGAATAAATTTGAAACTGCTTTTTAAATTTGACATTCAATGCTTTTGAAATCATGTTGGCGAATAGTTCATAATTTTACAAGAAACATTTGAAGACTGTTACCCTGCAAACATGATTGAAATTGGCTAGGTGCTCCCTCTAAATTGTCTCTACATCAAGAAGCACCCCTGCTAAGGAAGATGGACAGTTTTAAACCTTGCCTGAAAGGGGAGGAGGTTGTGAAATAAAGATTCCAAGTTCTCGTCCTTCAAGATTTAGAAATTTTAATTATCGGGAGATTTAAGATTGTAAATTAAGCTGGCAAATACAAAACGAAATTCTTTTGCCACCCTCCTGTCCTCACCTCTGTGGATCATGGCTGATTTTCACCACAGCCCTTGTTATTAGTTATTAGTGGAGACGGAAGAAAGCCATCTGAGGGGTACCCGTGAGGCCAGGGGCGTCACTGGCTCGGGCTTGAACTTCATATTTATCAAAGCACAGTGCAGCTCCTGACAAAGACGCCCAACAGAAAACAATCACAGAACGAAACGCACAATCAGTGAAATAAGAACATAGAATGTAAACCAAAACTCCCCCGGAAAGACAATTGTCTTTAACCTCTCTCCTTCCTAAACTGCCCCATGGAGGGTGACAGGATGGTGGATATTTTGCTCTTGTGCTATGAATTCACATGTCTTAAATGAAGAAACAAGAGGTCTTATTTTTCTTTGGTGAAGAACTGTATATTAACTACTAATTCTGGAAGCTCTTGTCAATTTTTCCAATAGTCATCACGTTTTCAAATATTTCAAATACTCGGTGTTACACATAAGATGCGGCTACTTCCAGGAGCCCGTCTCTGCCTGCGATCCTCACCATGGTTGGAGAGCTGTGTGGCCTGGCTGACAACAGGGGACAGTAGTGATTTCAGAGACCTATGGGGGAAGCTACAAGCAGAACTGTCCACACAGTCTGATCCACGCGGCCGGCACGTTTGCTGTGGGTTTGGTCAACATGCTACAAAGAACCATGAAGAACCCCGATGGCGGCTGAGTTCCTGATGCTTCCACAGCCTTCCAGTGTCCAGGAGGCAGCCCTCCTTGGCCCTGCCGTCTACCTCAGCAGACAGACAGAGAGCCACACCAGGGAACACAAGGAAAAATGCGGTGTTGGTGACTTCTCTGTCACCCAGGAGCCAAGGAGCAAGTGGGAGGGTGGGAGGCACGTGTGTGTATGTGTGTGTGGGGTGTGTGTGTGTGTGTTCATATGGTCTGTGGTGCTGTGACCAGGTGAGTGCATTGGGAATATGGCTGGCTGAGCCGTGAGGGGGCAGAGAGAAAGAGAGACTCACGCAGAAAGAGTCACAACAGGGGCAACTCGGCCTGCCTGGATACTTAATCACCAACAGGGCGAAAGAATCCCCCGTCTTTCCAAGGAGACTTCCCCAAGTAGGTCTCTGACACGGCCGTGACCGCTGCCCTGTCTTGACGTGGCTTCCTCATCCCTTCTGAGGGGAGACTGGGGTTTGCCTTATGGAGAATGGACTTCCTTTATTGTTTCAAGTCCAGGGCTTTTATTTTTTAGGGGGTTAACGTTCCCAGAAGAGGTCAGGGTGATTATTTAGCAGGAAAAATTGTATTTGCAGGGAGTTTATTGGTTCCCTTTTAGGAATCTGACTTATTTATGACAGAAGTCATTTTGGGGCAGCTGAGAGAAGGTATTTCTCTTTTATGACACTTGTGCCTTTGTGTAAAATTGTGCTATAAATGATATTGACAGTGCCGTACAGTACTACTGTATTTTTTGTATGTTGTAAAACTTTGCTGCTTTATGGTCAAACCAAAGTTATACCTGTCAGCTTCTCGGAAAAGAGCACGAAGGCCCCCCGAGTTCTGAGGGACACACGGAGGAGAGACACCCACGGAAAGGCATAACCTGGGCTCTTGACTCCACGTTCCTTCCTGGGTGCAGAGTTAGTCCCAGGCCCCATTCTATGCCGTGGTCCATAGGCAGTGCACGATGGCCGGAGCCTCTCCACCCGCACCCTCTGTTCTGGCCTCCGCATGCCATGTTGCGGGGCGTTTTGCCCACTGCTGTGGTGTGGGTCTGAGTGGATGAGGTCCTCCCTCTGCCCGGACGGTCAGCTGTACCACTGTCCTCGACTTGACAGCAGCCACTGGAAAGCCCTGTTGGTTTCTGATTCGAGGAGGAGAAATGGCTCTTTAAGTCCCCCTGGGATTTTCCCGTCAATACTTCCATCTTGGGTCGATTGGGACTCTCAGGCATCTCTCCAAGGTCAAGAGCGCGCCAGGGCCACCGACCTCTCACGCCGATCTGAGGGGGTATCCGGTGGACGCCGTGGGGGCCTCTCAGGTTCACTTTCTCTGTTCATGGACACAGTGGCTCTTTTACAGATATGATTTTGTGCCCATTAGTTGTTTCTATGGGTTACTGTCTGAAGTAAATATGTAAGAGGACAAAGAGATGTGCAGGCATGACAGTCATTGAGAATACTAGCGTCTAACGGCCATGCTATTGTTCCTGGACTGTGTATACGAACCCTTCATGGAGGAGGGAGGAGGGAGGGTGGCATTGCTTCCCTTTGTAGTTGGAGAGGTCTCGGGCTGCCGAGTCCCAGACGCGTAGGAGCCAGCAGAGGGACTACAACCTGGGTCTGAATCCCAGCTGTGGCTCTTAGTCCACTAGAGATGATGCTAACTCCAAGGAGACTGGAAACCTCAGTGTTGCTAATGGTAGAAAGCTCCATGCCTGATTTCTAGGCCAACCAGCAGGGCACGCCCCAGACCCAACCTGCCCAGATCCAGGATGGGCCTGAGCTTCCGCGTTAACACGCAGAATGGGCTGCAGACTGCCGGTGGAAGTGGGCGCTGTGATTTCTGTTGTGTTTGGAATAATGGAGGGGGATCAGCTGCTCTGAGCCATCGAAGGTTGCACCTGCCTCTGGACTCTGAGGATGGCTCAGAAATAATGAGAATCCTTCAGGTGGTCAACCCAGGGCAGCTCATTTTGACCAAGTCTTTGTGCCGGCAGCGAAGGCGCCTGAGGGGGACTGGACGCATCACGGTAATGGCACACCCCGTCAGTCAGCCCAGGCCTGGGAGAAGCTGGGCTGGCAGGACCGTGTTCATCAGAAGGCCTTGGCACGGAGCGCTGCATGGCCAGGCCACCGAGAAACAGCCCTGCCCCAACTGGATGGCAGCAGGACTGGCCGCTGCTCCAAGGGTCTGTGCGTGGGAGGCGCCTGTGGCGTCCCAGACACCGATGTCCATCTCTGTCCTTGTTTGTCTCCTGGTGGCAACGCTGGCCAGGAGCTTTGCACACAGGTCCAGGGTGGTGGCCAGAGGAGACAGAATCCCTAGAGGAGAAGAGAGGAGGGGAGAGATGGACAGAGAGACAGACAGAGACAGCCGGGGAGAAGCAGAGAGAGAGGAAGCGAGGGACAGAGACATGGGAAGGGGAGCCGTGTATGAGAGGCTGAGCAATGGAGGAGAACCTGAGAGGAGGCAGGCGCAAGCCAGGCGGAGGGAGGGGTGGGGGGCGGCTGGCTGCTGCCCTGCCCTCTCTCTGCCCTCTGCTCTCTGGCCAGGGCCGCAGGGACACCAGGACCGGAGAAGCCCCCAGAAAGTCTCCTGCGGGCAGAGCGGAGCGCGGGTTCTAGAACCCGCCCTGCCCCCTTGGAGGCGAGGCCGCCTCTCCTCTGCACTGTTTTGTTCCGCCTTCCCTTCCCGTCATTTATGGTGCCCTCGACAGCGCCAGCACGTCGCCCGCAGCTCCGGAATGCCAGCCTGGCATGGGCGCACGGAGCCGGCAGCCGTGGTGTGATCGACTAATGGCTTCTTTTCATTCCAGCCTCCCTGAGAGACCCAGTGGCAGATTGTAGACTCAATTACTCTCATGTCAGGTGATTATCCTAGGTCTTAATGTAATCTTCCATTCACACATACCATATTTCAATTACGGCAGCCGCGGAACAAGCTGTGTATTCAAATCGCCAATCACCTTATCACTGCTGAACAATGTCAACTGTAAGAGACGCCAGCTGAAGGCAATTACGCATGTGTTGAGAACCGATTATGATTACTCTCTGTGGTATTTGTGATGAGCTGGGGAACGTTCTGAAAATTTAATTTAATGACAATATGCTTGCTGTACAATCCATAATACCTCCTGAATCCAGCATGGGGCTATTAAAACTGATAGGAGCATATTATCGCCGCGCTGGAAGGCTGGGCCGGGCTGGTAGCTGGATGCCTCTACGGGGAGCGATAGGTAATTTCTGCACATCTTTGTGCGCGCAGGCAGGCAGCTCAGCCCCAGCTGCACACGGAGGGCAGTCCCCTGCCCGCCCGCGCTGAGGTAAGGGGTTTTGCTGAGATGCTGCTGCCGCCCTGTTGCTGGATTGCTGCTCCGAAACCGGAGGCCTCGCGCTGGCCCCTGGCTGGTGACCTGCTCCCATGAGGTCAGGAGATGCAGGGCAAGGGGTGACGGAGCACGTGTGGGGGGAGAGGGACCTGCTGGTGCTCGGTCCCTCTGGGCCGCCCAAGGTCCCGGAAGGCTCCGCCCAGGGTGTGGGTCCACCGGCTGCGGTCACAGCTCCCGGGCATTCTGCAGGGACCACTGTGGAGAGGGGCCTTGTCCCAAGGTGGCTTCTGTGAGCAGGTGACATGAGCCTCCTCTGACCCTACAGGGCCATGGGCCCCTTGGATGGCCAGCAGTGGTGGCTTCCCACAGGTCAAAGGGCTGCACCGGCTGTAGGCATGTGGTGAGCGGCAGAGGCCGCCCTCACTGTGGACACCTTGCCAACCTCTGCGGTGGCGGTGGATGCTGTCTCACGGGGCAGAGAAGCCGTCCCTGAACGGGAGGGTGAGGTGAGGAAGCCTCCCCCATGGGATCAGCCCGGGCTACGCGGCTTTCCCCTCTGTTTGACACAAGTCAATATTTTGCTCCATCTACAGAGCAGCAATGACGGAACTCATTCAAGAACAACACACCATCTTGTTGTAATTAGCTCATTCCTTGAAGCTATGGAGAAAATGGAGGGGCAAACTTTTGTTCAAGGGAGAAGAACTTTGTTTATGTGAAGTTGAGACTTTTTAAAATGAGCTGATTAAAGGGTATGTATAGGCAATCCAGTCCTAAAAATCAATCCCCATTGAAAACCCTATGAACAGCAGAGAAGCACTGACAACAGTGTTTCGCCTATTGTACGTAGGGCCGTTATGAGTCAGACACCGACTCGACGGCACCTAATAACATACCACGTGGCTTGGTTTACCAACTCAATTCTTCAGACCAGTTTTAGTTATATACTATTATGAACAAATATTTAATTCCATTTTCACCACGTGTATTTCTATGATAGAATGTAATTCTTTAAGTTAGATTTTTTTCTAGTATTTGGTCCCTAATAGAAACCTCATGTCTCACACATAGGATCTCTAATCCCATTCCTGTGGTACCTTTTCTTTACACAGGGTTATCACCACCCAATGTTACTAATGTTTTCTTTGTGTATTTTATCCGTCATTCATTGTCTTAGGACTGAAGCTGCATGAAGACAGGCATTCTTGTCAATGCTTTCTTTTCTATGAATACAAAGGACAGACATGTGGAGCATGGATGTATAAATCCTTAAGCTTAAGTACTCAACATTTTCTTAACACGGTGTTTGTATTTTGTTTTACACAATGAAAACTTGGTTTGGCATCAGATTCTTCCCTTGCTGACTACTCGCCCCTCAATATTCTGACTATGTTGTTGTTGTTAGGTGCCGTCGAGTCAGTATCTGACTCATAGCGACCCTACATACAACAGGGGAAACACTCTTGTCAGTGCTTCTGTGCTGTTCATAGGGTTTTCAATGGCAGATTGCTTTTTGGGAGTGGGTTGGTGGGTCCTTCTCCCAAGCCTATAGCACCTGGTATTCCCAGGCGGTCTCCCATCCAAGTACTAACCAGGCCTGACCGTGCTTAGCTTCTTAGATCTGATGGGATGGGATGCCACAGGGTTATGGCTGCAGGCGATTCTGACTATAGTTCTGCTGAAATAAGTTTTTTTTTAAACTGCTGGTGGTGGGTCACTGGTACCGGCCCTTTGCTGGGTGTGCAGTAGAGTTGGAGAACCGGAAGAGGATGATGGAGACCAGCAGTGGGCAACAGCCTCCCACTTGGCTGTGGGTGCAGGTGGGAACCCGCCAATGATGTGGAGGCAGAGTTGGCTGCTGGGACAAACAGCCCTGGCTCGGCATCCAGAGGATTTTCCACAACCTCGCCCTGCAGAGCAAGTGGCTTGGTTCAATGTGTTTGTACAAAAACCTTCCGTGCCTCGGCTGGCCCCTGACCCCTGGCCACCACCCATTAGGTGAAGCCAGGGCCCTGCAGCAGTGCTGGAGGTTGGTAGCTGGAGAGCTTGATGGGTGTGTTGTAAGTCGAGGTAACTGTCACTGCTGGGCGCTGTGGGTAATAGTGGACTGCCTCCTTCGAGTAGAACGTCATGATCATTAAGTGTCAATGCATTTGCTCAGTTTAGAAATTCTGTAGTAAGAACATTGGATAAGACCAAAGATTATTCCAAGCAGATAGAGCATTATTCAGTCGTGACTAATGGGAAGTTTGTGAAACCTAAGCTCAATCACTGATGCACGTGCGAAATGGAGCTGAAGAAAAGCATTTATAACTGTTGGCTTCCTTTTTTTTTTGTTTTGTTTGCAGTACTGGGGGTTGAACCCAGGGCCTCGTGCCTGCATGCTGCAAGTGCTGGACCACTGAGCTGCACCCTCAGCCCATTTTTCTACTTTTTGAGACAGGGTCTAAGTTACACAGATTGCCTCTGGTCTTGAACCTGCAACCCTCCTGCCTCTGCCTCCTGAGCCACTGGGACTACAGGCGTGCGCCACCGCGCCTGGCTGGGCTTCCTTTTTAAGCCCCTGAGAAGTTAGACCAGGCAGAGCTGCCCACAGGCACAACCCCAAGCCATGCTGTCTAGCGGATTCTCGCAGAGGTGATTTTGACACCCCTCCCCCCGGGCCATCAGCAGTTGCTGGATGCATTTTGGGCTTCTTAATTGGGGCAGGGGGACCTTCCGGCATCTAGAAGGTGGCAGTCAGGATGCGGCTGGACATCCCACGGCAGAGCACAGCCCCAGCATGCCAGCAGTGCGAGGAGTGGGAAACTTTGGAGAGAAACTGAGTCAATCAACTTTCGTACAGCAAAACTAGGATAAGTCCCCAAGTGTGGAAAAGGCTTTTAACTGTCACCCTGTTTAAAAGCGACCTGCCGTGACTTAGTTTCTGGATCAGTTGCTCATTTTTCTCTGCGCCTGTTTGCTGTGCCAACGTGCACGTGTCTCCACACAGTCCTTCACCATGTTTCTCAAGTGTGTCCTCGGCCCAGCCCACGTGCCGCCCTCTCCAAGGGATCCTGCTCACCCGAGAGCTTCCGCCTGGTGCTCGGCACAGTGACAACTGTGGAAGGATGCCTACCATGACATTGCCCCTGCTAACCTGAGCGTGTGGGGTCAGAAATGCCCAGGCCCAGAGAAGGAGCTTGGAGAGCCCTAAAAGTTGACATCTGTACCTGGCGTCTTCCACGAGAAGTCAGGGTGCGGGGACCCCTACCGCTGGCTGCCCCCACTGCACCCTGGTGCTGCTGGTCCACTCGCCTTCCTCACAGATCCTGTGGGAGGCAGGAAACGCAGACCACGCGGCCGCGACATCAGCCACGGAGCGTGAGCAGTTCAGCCTTTTTCCGTGTGAGAGTGGCTTGTGGGATCCACAGTTGCCACAAATCATCCTGGAGTCAAGTCCACAGGAAACGTTTAACGAGCACTTGTTTTTCAGCCTAGGTACTAATGAACGTTGCCCTGGCATGCTGACCTAAAATTAGCTAGAGACCACTTTACGTTATTCTCAGTTCTGTTCTTGAGATGAGGTTGAGATGGATAAAAGAACCAGAAAAACTCAAGAAAAGTGACTTCCTGGTGACTCTGCTGCCTTTTTCTTTAAATTCATAGGTAAACTAACATTGCTTCCCCCCCGCCCCCCAGTACTGGGGAGTTGAATCCAAGGCCTCACACATTTTTTTGTTGTTGTTATTGTTTCTGTTCTGTTTTTGTTTTTTGTTTTTGCAAACACTTAACCCTGAGCCGTACCCCCAGCCCATTTTTAACTTGCTAACAACAATAAACAAGCTACACAGGCTGCCTCTGGCCTGGAGCTTAGAATCCTCCTGCTTCTGCCTTGCTTCCTGGGCTGCTGGGATTAAAGGCATGCACTGCCGTGCCTGGCTCTAACGCTGCGTCACACAGACACCAAAAGCAAGGGCTGCTGGGATTAAAGGCATGCACCACCGTGCCTGGCTCTAACGCTGCACCACACAGACACCAAAAGCAAGGGCTGCTGGGATTAAAGGCATGCACCGCCGTGCCTGGCTCTAACGCTGCGTCACACAGACACCAAAAGCAAGCACTTTACTTGTGCGTTAGTTAGACTTGCAAATTCTACTGTTTGCAAAATTTTGTTGCAAGCACTACTATTCTACTTCTTATTAGACACCATGATATTCATTATATATTATATTTTATTATATATTATATATTATTATATATTATATATTATATATTTTATTATAGATTATAGATTATATATATTATATATTATATATTATATATATTATATATTATATATATTATATATTATATATAATATTATATATTATATTTTAAAGATATAAAAGAAAACATGCTATCTTTGGATTTATATATAGCTGTTAAGATTTAAATAAAATGCACAAAATGTGTTCATTATAGAACCGAATATAATATCTGTACTTATTTATATGTCTTACAATCATTTGAAAAGCCAGGTATTTATACTTAATTTCCTTGTATTTTCAAAGACAAGCAGCCAAATCTCCAAACCAATGTGAGACTGTTACAGCAACCATGTTGCTGGCTGCTTTTCTTCACGTATAATTCTTCGCTCAGGAAAAATGCTATCTGATTACAAATGATGTACCTATTCTTACTTCTTCTGCCCAAGGCAGCAGTTAATTTTTGCCATAGGTCATAGAGGATAAAGTCCCAAAGATCTGGGAGCTTCTTAATTGCATTGCACACAACTTGCTGTCGCCAAGCACGTCAGAGGAGTTATTGCACCTTGCAGATAATGCCCTTCCCCTGCAAGCCATGAAATAGAGGCTCCCGCTATTGCTATATTAATTAGACTTCAAGGATGTTAGAAAAATTATAGCTTAAGCTTCCGTTCAAAAAATTTAGGCAATATGATAGGAGAAATCTTGGCCAGAACTTACATGGAAATGAATTAACCTTGAGGCTTTTGTTTTGTTTTGTTTTGGAAGGAAAAGAAAAAAAAAAATCCCGACAATGCACAGTCCTTGTCATATTGCTACAATATATAAGTTTTGATAGAATTCCAGGTTAAGTTTGTCAATTCTGATGTTGTAAAAACGGAGCGAATCGGCACGACCTGTGGAAATCTCAGGAAATGGTCGGAATTTTCCCAGCTGGCCGTATATCAAGCATACAGTGAGAAAAGGAGAAGGGAGGAAAGTAGAAAGAAGGGCAAAAGGCGAAATGGTTTGTGTCCATTTAAGAAAAAATCAATAATAGCATAAAATTGATTTAGTGCTTGTCATAAAATATAAGTAAGTGCTGGAAAATAGAGAAAATTGAGTCTCAATTTAATCTGCACAAAGCCACACTGTACTGATGAACTGAGCGGAGTGGGGAGAGCGACATAAAACCCAAAGACAGATACTTAATTGTCATATTAAAGACTCTTTCAGCCCACTGGAGTCGAGGGTAGGACCCATTAATCATGTGGATAAGGGGCATTGAAATCAAATCTCAATTAAAATCTGTTCAATAATGTCTCTAATATGTTTTTCAAGCATTAATTTTTTCCCATCGATTCTACACCCCATAAATCAGATATGTTGCCGTGCATGTAATAGTTTATGGAGGACAGGATTATGGTTTTATGAAGTTAATGCAGCAGAACCATTTAATTTACACAGGCTAAAGTTTTATGTCTGTTGTTCATTTCTATTATTTTCTTCAGCTAAAAATTATTTGGGCTATAAAACTAAAAACCAAGTGCATTTTTTTCCAAGTGTCTGTATATTTAGCAATCAGATTCCAGGTTTTATTTTTCCCCCCAAATTTGGCTTGGGGATTATGCTCTGATATACACAGGGCAAAAATCTTTGCAGAGGCCCACAGAGAGAGGTGCTTTCTGTCCTTGTGCCGACAGGGCTTGCAAGGGATTTGGTAGAAAGCTGCTCCATCTTTGCCGGCAAACGTCTTCAGGACCCACTGAAGTGTTGGCACCTTTTGAACAAAAGGCTGTGTCCTTTCCACAGCTGCTCTCTGGATGGGCAGTTCATGATACCTACAGAAGGGAAGGTGAATTTTGTTCTGAGACCAAATATATAGATTTTTCAGTTTTTACCAAGAAATTCACAGAGGAGTCAGAACTCTGCAAAAAAAAGCGTGACAGTCTCCTAATTTTCTGTAACATCCGTGTTAAAACCCCTTCTAAATGCCGAGTGCCTTACGGAGGAGGGAAGAAAGCTGCGGGGATGTCGCTGTGTAGCACCGAGGCGGCTGGGAGAGAGGACCCAGCGCCCAGCGCCCCTCACCAGGCTACTGGGGGACCTTTTGCCCTTGCTTCGGCTGAGTCCTCCTGCCTGACAGGTGGCCTTCACCACGGCTGTCTAAGCAGCCTCCTCACACTAGGAGCCCACGGGAAGCAGAGTCTGAGACATGGCTTCTGCCGTTTTCCTTGGCTCTGAAATTCTTACTACCATGTCTTCCAGAGACATTTAACATCTCTTTTTGAATATTTAATTTTTGTTTGGTGAGTTCATATCCCTACATTTTATGCCATATTGAGTTTGAATTAAGTTAGACTGTCATCAAACAGGTGTCCCTCTCAGTCTTTCTGGGTGGGTGGGACTTTGGCCATGCCTGCTCAGCCCCTCACCCAGGCTGGTGCTGGCTTAAGAGGGTCTGGCCCAACCCATGCTGCACGTCCTAGAGAAGGCTCTCTACAGGGTTGTTATTGTCAAGTCATTCCGTCCAAACCTCCTTACTCAGTATATGAGGGTCCGCAGCACCCCCAGAAATCCCTCTTTTTTTTTTTTTTTTTTGTGGTACTGGAGGTTGAACCCGGTGCCTCGCGCTTACATGCTCTTCAAGTGCTGGACCATTGAGCTGTGCCCCCAGCCCAGTTTTTTACTTTTTGAGACAGGGTCTTGCTAAATTACACAGACTGCCTCTGGTCTCGAACTTGCAATCCTCCTGCCTCTGCCTCCCAAGCAACTAGGATTACAGGTGTGTGCCACCAGGCCCTGAATTCCTCTATTTTTTAAAGCAGATTTTGTTTTACAGAAACATTGTGAAAATAGTTTCCAAAACACCACGCCCAATTGCCCTCTGCTGACAATTTTGCGTTAGAGTGGCGCGTGTGTTTAGAATTACGGAGTTGGTGTGGATACATTCTTACTACTTGAAGACCTCACTGTATTCACATTTCCTTACCCCGTACCCAGGCTGCCCCACCCTGGGACACGGTATCACTTTTAATGTAGTACCAGGTCTCCTCAGGCTTCTTTTGGCTGGTGGTTTCTCAGCCTTCCCTCATTTTTTGGTGACCTTGACAATTTTGCAAAGCACAGGTCAGAAGAATCCAGACGTGGGGCATTGAATGATGTCCCTCTGTTGGGGCCTGGCTGATGTTTTACTCCAGGGCAGACTGAGGATCAGGGTTCCTGGGACTGAAGTGCCACTGTTCTCGCAGGTCACATCAAGCGCACATGCCCAGCGGGACCTTGCCCTGTGATGTGGCCTCACCTTGGAGAGTGGAGCCGGTCAGGTGGCCCTATTCAAGCTGCCCCTGGACAGGGAGGTCCTAAGAGCAACCTGTGCCTTGGGAGTGGGCAGTTACGCCCACCTCCTTGAACTACAGTTTCTCTGTCCATAGGTGCAATTCTTCCGCATGGAAGATTTATTTCTCTTCTTTGTTTATTTATTATGCAATCATCTATTTTTGTCAGTATGGACGCATGGGTATTTACACTCTGGATTGTGATCCAGTACAACTTCCTTTACTTTCTTCATCTAATCTTTCCATCTTCGGCCGTGTTCCTTTGACATGCTCCCTACAATGGGCTACTGCTGCTGGTTTGTTCTTATTTTTATTCTATTGTTTGTTGTTGCTGTTGTTGTTAGGTGCCATCCAGTCGGTATCCGACTCATAGTGACCCTCATAGGGTTTTCAATGGCTGACTGTTTTGGAATTGCCTTGGGAGTGGATTGCCAGGTCCTTCTCCCATTTTTGCGGTGCTGGGAATTGAACTCAGGATCTCAGAGACTGCAGCGCAGCACTCTACCAACTGAGCTAAATCCCAGCCCATTCTATTGTTTGTAGCAGTTCCTTATTTTCTGGCCTTACAGGATGCTCCTGGCTCCCTGGAGGTTTCCCGCCCTGGCTCTAGGATCGGTCTCATCCGAGCGCGCCAGTCTGTGTGCTCATTGGTGCCGGGATTTCTTTGCTTCTAGGCCCCCCAGCTGGTGGCCCAGGGCCATGTGTATGTGACAGCCTCTGCATTACAAATGCTTCCGTCTGTGTCCATCTGTCCCAGGCTAAGCTAAGCTGTCCGGGAGTTCACACTAACATCTCTAACTCTGATGCCCAGGGTCTTCCGGGCCCTCCCTCTGCTCATATAGAATCCCCTCCTCCAGCAGTGAGAGGCCCCCAGCCCGCCATGCACCATCCCTCACTCCACAGATCCAGTCTGAGGACCGCAGAGCGCTACCAGCCTTGTTAACAGGGGCCCTGCCTGCAGCGGGCTTGGATCCCATGGTCCAAGACCGTGTCTCCTGTGCTCTCTCAGGAGTTGAGTGCCCTCTCCGGGCGGCAGACACAGCACTGGCCAGCCTTGCAGAGGTGCACACAGGGAACCGTGTCACCAGGCAGTGTGCAGCCAGCGTGCTGGACCCCTGGTGCCGGTGGGCTGTGCACGTGCAGTTTTTCCGGATCCCTTGGCTGGCTCCGTGTTGTCTCCCTTGCTTATTTCACTTGGTTTCCCAAAGGTTCACATGCTTAAAGTTAAGAAGTGGATAAAGCAACGTTTATGTGGGGGAGGGGAGGTCCTAAAGGAAGTCCCAGGCTGGTACCGCCCCCATCCCCTCCACTGCCTCCTGGACCTCCTGGGCCATCACCTTGCCCAACAGCTTCATCTCCACCAGGGGCCCTTGTGCTTTTCACACACTCTGTGGAGACCCGCAAAGCAGGTGGACGGCTTTGCCCTAGCTCGACAGGCACCCCGATGCCCTCGCTTTTACTGACCATTTTCTATTAACCAGCCTATCATATACATTCAAAACCCTCAGCCATGTCCGAGTATTCTCCTTTCCTGATTCGCATTACAGCCCCGCCACTGGCTGGGGCAGGGTGAGGTGCTGCGTGCGGATGGAGTTTGGTAGAGAACATAAAGCACACGGTGCCAATGCCCAGAGGGAGAGGGCAGGGTCCTCCGAAGAGGTGGAAAACACGCCGTTGTCAGTGTTGAATCCTGGGACTGGCTCCGGGGGGTGGTGCTGAGGTTGGGTGGTGAGGGGTGAGGGCCTGCCTAGCCGAGCCATGGCTGGGCAGGGAAGCCTGTGGCCCCTGCAGGCATTGTGGGCACCTGCGAACTCAGGGTTGGAGGGAGGAAGGACCCAGGGAAGTCCAGGGAGGGAGCTGTTGGATGGCACAGACTGCAGGCTACTGGAGGAGGAACTGGACCTCATCTTCCAGGAGTGAGGAGGACCGGGAGCAGGGCCAGCATGATGCTATGGGGAGCGGGTCTTAGGTGGTGACCTGGTGGCCCAGTCCGAGAGGATCCAAGGGGGCCGCAGAGCCACGGGCCCACTTGCTGCGCAGACAGGGAAAAGGGCAGCCCAGGCACGCTGGGGCTTCCAGCCTGGGACTGGTGAAGGTCTCTGACGGCCCCAGAGTGTAGCAGATGCACCTGGTGGGTGGGTGCGGCGCAGCAGATGAGGAGTGGGAGGAGGACGCGCAGGCCTGCTGGGCCTACCACGTGGGCCACGAAGCGCTAGCATGGATGGTGCTGATGCTTAGGGGCATCTGGGAAACACGGGGCAGAGTGTGGAGCTGGGAAAGGACTCGGCAGAAGGGGGGTCCATGACGTTTGCAACCTAAGTCCTTGATGTGCAATGCCGGCAGCCCCCCAACAGCAGAGAGAAGGAAGCGATGAGGGGCTGACCGTCGGCCCTGGGGTCAGTGTTGACTCTTCCAGTCCCTCCGTGCTGTGTGACCGCTGCGGTCCAGGCAGCTTCCTCGTCCGCATCCGTGTGTCCCGGGCCTGTGCAGAGACCCCCAGCTCTCCCAGGCCCCTCAAAGTGGCTCAGCCCAGCCGAGCGACACAGACCACAGCCCCCTTCTTCGTGCCTCCATCCATAACGCCTCCCCGGCATTCATAGCCATAAAACCAATCACAGTGGAATCATTTGATATGTGTGTGACTCACAAATATAGTTCCCCAAGCCACTGTTCTAAATTAGTAGTAGTTAAGCACCCATTGATGGAAGCTTAAAATCAAGTGCTCCCCGATGGGCCCGAGGTAGCCCGCATTACCCCAGAAATCCGGGAGCGCTGCATAGGAGTGACCGTAAATGGCATGCATTTGGATGCGAGCCAGAAATATTTGGGGGGCCTGTTCATCCTTTCCCCTCCTGCAATGATACAATGGACGGTGTCACAAGGGCATTTTTCTGCCAACAAGTCTTGGGGTCATGTGCAGCCTAGGGAGGCTGGAGGGCTCCCTCCGCCCCCTTTTCTTCGAGTCTTTTCAGACTGGAATGCTGAAGTCTGAATCGGACACACACGGATCCTTTCGGACCTTCTCAGGGACAATGCCAGCTGAAGGGAACACACCTGAAAGCTCAGCATGATCGAGTTTTCTTGCAAAGAGCCTGGGTCCCCTGGGTGGTCCAGTGGTGAATCACAGCGCAGGTGGACACTCCCTCCTCTTGGCAGGGCTCCTGCTGGCTCGTGAGTGTTGCTCTGCTGACCCCTTTGGGGCAGAGAAAAATCTTCCTGTATCTCCTTAGCCTCAGTGGGACCCAGTGGACTTCTGGGAGGGTGGGTGTTAGGCCAGGGGGTGACTAAGCTCCGTGCAGGTCTCTCCTGCTTCTCGGAGCTTTCTCCCTTCCCGGATTCTGCACCGGCCTCGCTGGCCCCAAGAGGCCCTTGGCTGGGCTCAGCCTGGCTGGGCTTAGCTCAGTGGGTGTCATCCCGGCCAATACCGGCTTTCTTGGGCTCCACCTTTCATCTCCCAGATGCTGGAGGGCAGGGTAGAACTTGCTGAGTGGATCTCCCTGTGATGTTCCGGTAGAGCACGGAGGTGGGGGGGTCTGCGAAGGACACACCCACAGGCATGCAGACAGGTCACGTCAACTGTGTGGCTTCCTTCTAAAATAAGAGAACAAAACCCAAGCAAATGGGAATACCACCTGTTCATCTAAAAAGTAACTGGGATTTAGCTCTGTAGAGCGCTGCGCTGCAGTCTCTGAGGTCCCGAGTTCAGAGTTCAGTTCCCGGCACCACAAAAATGGGAGAAGGGCCTGGCAATCCACTCCCAAGGCAATCCCGAAACAGTCAGCCATTGAAAACCCTATGAGGGTCGCTATGAGTCAGATACCGACTCAACAGCACCTAATAAGAGTTTAGAAATTCAACGCTGCCCACCAGGACCCTTACTTATGGATTGGGAATAAATAAAATGTCACAAATAAAAGTGACAAAATCAGGCCAACTTCTGGATTGACCTGGAAGACAGGTGAATGTGCTCTCCTTTAACATATGGACACAATCAGCTTTTATTTATTTTTTATCATATTCTTATCTGAATTGCCCGAAGGCATACCACGGTGGCGTCCGATCCTGTCAGATCTTGGAAGTTAAGCAGGGTCCGGCCTGGTTAGCACTTGGATGGGAGACCGCCTGGGAACACCGGGTGCTGTAGGCTTGGGAGAAGGACCCGGCAACCCACTCTCAAAACAATCAGCCACTGAAAACCCTATGAACAGCAGAGAAGCACTGACAGTAGTGTTTCATCTGTTGTACATAGGGTCGCCACAAGTTGGACACCGACTTGATGGCACCTAACAACAATACATTTGCTTCCACCTGCTGTGCCTCGTTACCAGTTGCTACAAATGGATAGAAGTTGAGAGGTGTCACAAATAAAAATGTGTATGATTATGTCTTAAATTTAAACATATACCTTATATGACAAAAGGACTCAGATGTAGTAACAATCCAGCTAATTAGGTAAGAAATCAGCAGAAAATAAAACCCGATCCAATAAAAAAAAAAAAAAAACAACCTTATAACTATCCACTAAGCAAAAGCTGTATTTTTTGAATTCAGGTAGTTTGAAAGTATTATTGTCTGCATCTCCTAGTTAATTCCAAGACCTCACCCCTCGAAAGCCAGCACAGTGAAATCTGTCTCGGATTCCTACAGCGGCTTTCACGGCAGGGTTAGGGCATGTCTTTGTCTTGTCTCTTCTTGTGGCTGTGTCCACAAAGACCAAGTTGTTTCTCTCTATGCAGTCTTGATTAATTAGGCTCATTTAGAGACATTTGCCCTTTGTGTTACCGTGAGCCGGTCCCACCCAGAGCTGTCTCCTTTAGCACACAGGATGGCTGGCAGCTTCCATGGCCACTGCCCACCAGCCTTCATGGCCTCAGACTAGCCGCTGGCCTGGGCCCGGGACTCATGGAGTCACTCTGAAGAGCAGGGTTACAGGGTATCCAGTGAAAACACACTCCATTCAAAGCAAGCTTTTATTTGTTGTTGTTAGGAGCCTTGAGTTGGTGTCTGACTCACAGGGACCCTGCGTACAACAGGGGAAACACTATTGTTGGTGCTTCTCTGCTGTTTATAGGGTTCTTAATGGCTGATTTATTTTTGGGAGTGGGTTGCTGGGTCCATCTCCCAAGCCTACAACACCTGGTGTGCCCAGATGGTCTCCCATCCAGGTACTAACCAGGCCCGACCCTGCTTAGCTTCCGAGATTTCATGAGATGGGAAGCCACAGTGCTACGGCTGCAAGCAAGCTTTTATATCATTGGCTAAAACAGCATTTTATCTCACTGGGTTAGTTACTGAAAATACTCCTTTTCTGCTTGTGAGCTGTCTCAAATATAAGCCCTTGGGCATCCACTGAAGAACTTCTGAGTGCAGGAAAATCTGTATTTTATTTAATGAATTTATTTTTGCATCCTGGGAGGTTGAACACGCTAGGCCAGTGCTCTACTACTGAACTCCACCCGAGTCCCTCTCTTTAATTTTCCTTTTGAGACAGGATCTCACTACGCTGCTCAGGCTGCCCCTAGGCCTGAACCCATGACTCTCCTGTCTCAGCCTCCTGAGTGGCTGGGATTATAAGTGTGTGCCACAGTACCAAATGGGAGTTTCCCCCCACCCCCTTAGGTGATTCTCACTCTCATGAAGATTTCTTCTAGAATATGCAAAGACCAAACTGAATTCTAGAAGCTTAAGTCAAGCTAAACAGAATTCTTTCAATATTTAGTGGAAGTTGTCATTATGCGTGGGAGTCATTGTATTTAGTCAAAATTTATGCAAAGAGGTAGCTGACAATTTCATAATGGCATCTAGTTCCCAGAGTACATTTCAAGAACTGCAAGTTTTGAAAATGTTCTATTAACGTCTAAATTTTTTTGAAGTAAGGTCTTGTAGAGAGCAGATCATGGCTAAAACAAAGGCTAGATTTCACTAGGATAGGTTTAGGACTCTTCAGTCATGTTTTTAACGTTCAGATGAGTAGGAAGGTCAGGTCCATCACCAGCAAGACTGGGGAGGAGGACTGTCCTGTGACCGATTTATAAACTCCAGTGCAGGCAGGGTGGTGAGCCGAAGCCTGAATCCAGGCTTCACTGACTTTGCAAAGTAGTTATGAGAAACACAAACTTAAGTTGAGAATCACTGAAGGCGTAAGGAAAATGCTTACCATGAGCAACAGCTGGCTGAAACCACCCTGTGGACTGAGGCTGACATAGAAAGCAGAGATGGTAACGTTGCCTTACGTTGGCGTATGGAGTCAGGGCATTTTCTATGTTTAAAAGACAAACGTGAGAACTGGGCGCGGTGGCACACGCCTGTAATCCCAGAGGCTCAGGAGGCAGAGGCAGGAGGATGGCAAATTCAAGACCAGAGGCAGTCTGCGTAATTTAGCAAGACCCTATCTCAAAAAGTAAAAACGCGGGCTGAGGGTGCAGCTCAGTGGTCCAGCACTTGCAGAGCATGCACGCATGAGGCCCTGGGTTCAACCCCCAGTACCACACACACAAAAAAAAAAAAAAAAAAAAAAAAAAAAAAAAAAAAAAAAAAAAAAAAAAAAAAAAAAAAAAAAAAAAAAGAAGAAGAAGAAAAGAAAAAGTGACAAGGAGCCATCAAAATGAACCAGAGGGACTTGAAAAAAATCAAATGGAACTTATGAAATGTAATTTAAATTCAAAGCCCACTGATGAACCATTTCTAACCAAAGCTGGAGAGAGAAGTGGGGATTTAGAAGATGGAACCGAATGAAACAGAAAGGGAGGAAAACCAGATAATACGAAAGGCAGCTTGACAGTTGGGGATGGGGCTGTGGGTTGGTGGCAGAGCACTTGCCTACTATGTACGGGGCCCTGAGGGGGATCCTTAGCACTGGGGGAAAAAAGGGAATTATTTTTAGAGTGAGGAGGTCTAATATACACCCAGTCAGAGTTACAGGAGAAGAGAGCAGAGGAGAGGGAGAAGCAGTAGCCCAGGACACAGGGTCGGACAATGTTTGGGAGTTAATGAGACGTCAATTGGCAGACTCAAGAGGTCCAGCGAGTCCCAGGCAGGATCTGTCAGAAGGCTTTGGCATTTAACCAAATCCTGATCCAACTGCAGCGCACCAATCTTAAAGAAGCTTAGAAGGAAAGTGGGCAGAGCATGGGTGCTGGCATGCCCAGAGACACGAGAGCTGTGACCGAGGGCAGAGCGGTGCCCGGGGACACCAGGCAGTGAGCCCCACCTTTGGGCCCTGAGGGACTGGATCACTCTGGAGCTCTCAAGAGCAAGGGTGACACAGCTATGTGCTCAGGAGGACAAAAGCTGAGATGGTGTGCTTCCATTAGACATTCATAGAAAGAAATCCTAACAACACAGGGTGGGGCTGGGATTTAGCTCAGTTGGTAGAGCACGGCTCTGCAGCCTCTGAGGTCCTGAGTTCGATTCCCAGCACTGCAAAAATGGGAGAAGGACGTGGCCACCCACTCTCAAGGCAATCCCGAAACAGTCAGCCATTGAAAACCCTATGAGGGTCGCTATGAGTTGGACATGACTTGACTCGATGGCACCTAACAACAACAACAACAACACAGGGACTCCAAAGAGAAAGCAAATAGCCCAGGAGAAAGGCCCGGGGTGGGAGGAGAAACTGTAAGGAAGGACAATGCATGGTGAGTGTGTGGGCTGCCGGACACCGGCTTCGGCCGAGCAGCCATGACAGCCAAGCTAGACGAGGAGGAGAGCCCAGGGCCTGAGCTGCAGCTGGGGTGATGGAGGCCAGGGAAAGCAGCCTCCAACCCCGTCACCAGGTGGGACAATCTGCCACTGGCTGCCCCCTCTGCGCCATCAATGCTGGGTGTGTAGGGCAGCCAGGGTGGAGCCCTGCCCCAAGGTGGCCCCTGGAGTCCTGGCGTGTGTCCCCGTGGAGAGCTGGAAATCAGGGACCTTGCTGACTAATATCCCGTGTACAGCGGCTCCCCCAAGTCACGGGTGAGGTTGTCCCCGTCTGCGGGAGAGCCCTCTGCAGGAGACGCTGCCCGGCCAGGCCTGAGCCAGTTGGCTGGTGGGCAAGGCTGTCGGGGTTTTAGCCCTAGCCCGGCTAAAGTTAGGGCCAAACCCTCAACATAAACAACATGGCCGATGTCGGGAAAGAAGGACCTTGGGAGACCTTCAGATGGTTGGAGAAGGACAGGGAAAGTTTATTGGGGTGCTCCCCTTATGGAGAGCAAGGAGCAGGCAGCCCCTATAGAGTAAGGCTCTATCCCTTTAAGTGCTGGCTCTAGGCCTGCAGCATGGAATGCTGCAGGCTAAGTGCTGGTACAGCTCAGCCTTAAGGGCACAGCCACAGCCGCTGGTGTTCAGCTGAGGTCCGATGGTCTTGACTCTCGCAGCTCGCCTTCTTTACCCCCCTCCTTCCCAAGGATGGGAGGAGTTGGGAGGCTCTTCGGGGCCCCTGGGCTTGATCTCACCGGCTTGCTAGATGGTCTTGCTGGAGTAGGGAGCGCTGGTCCAGGTGATGAGGTTCAGGAGATGGTCAGAGAGGTCAGGATCAGTGGGGCTACAGGGATGATCTGGGGTCCAGGAGCCCTGCTTTTATAGGGTCCTGGAGGGGTCACATGGTGTGGTTCAGCCAATCAGGGCACACAGCTGGCAGGTACAGGGGGCAAACGGACATAACTGCCAAGTGGAGACAGTTACTACCTGCAAGGTGGTGAGGGGAGCCAATCAAAATTAAGGTGGTTAAGGCTGGTCAAGCTGGCTGGGGGCCATCTTTGCTCACTTGATGGGAGGGGCTGTTTTGAGCGAGTGAGATGAGCCCTGGGGTCAGCTAGGGGTCAGCCCCTCAGGCTGTTATGAGGGACCCTAGCTGGGAAATATTATTTTAAAAATACCCAACACAAGGCGAGCCACTTATGGATCTGACAGCTTGTTATCTGCACTTGGAGGCTGGGCCGGAGGGTGGCTCAGAGGTCCTTGTCCCATACACACGTCGGGACGGAGAGCAAACAGGGGACTGTGACTGAGGAGCAGGTCTGGGTTGCAGCAGGGGGCTCAGATCTGCAGCTTTATTGTGGGGGGTATGGCGGACAGTGCCTTGTGGGTCAGAGTCATCAGGGAGGCCAGGAGACAGGAGAAGCAGCGAGTCCATGGAGGAGTGGAGAGAGGTCGGTGTGGCCTGCCGGTGTCCTGGTGGAGCTGGCAGGTTTTCAACATGAGACTGCCCTGGTGGGTACCTGAGCCTTGGAGTGTGTCCCAGAAGCTGAGATCTGAGATTAAAGGGCTTCACTGTCAGAAGCAGGACACCCCCACTCTGCTGACGCAGAGACCACAGAGGCCAGGGAGGGCCCCAGGAGGAAGCTGTGGAAGGAAGCTGCACGTGAGGCGTCACACACACTGCAGGCCGACGCATCCTCCGCTCCAGCGAAAGGCAAAGCAGCTCCCGGAGGTGCGAAGGCCAGCGCTCCACCTCGAAGCAGGCGAGTGCATGAACATCTGGGATGTGAGCCACGCGTCCTCTGCCACTGTCAAGTCCTGCTTAAGAGAGCAAGCCGGGAGTTTCCACTCTGCTCGGCATCCCACAGAGACGTGCGCCTGGGCCTCAAACCCTGAGCCCAGCTGGCTGGATCCATCACATGCGGAGCTGAAGACAGCAGAGAGCCCTCACCCTAGTCACCCCCCAAGCGCATCCCTTCCTCTACCGGAGGCGCTGTGATGAAGACCTGAGCCATTCTCGGACAGACCCACCTTCCTCTGAGAAGCCTCGGAGTGCTTCCAAACTCTTATTTATAAATCCCGTGCGATGACAAAAATAAAGCCTTTGAGTCAGCTGGGAAGACTATTTGTGAGCATGAGATTGAGAATATTCCATTAGGCCGATTCATTCTTAAATTATTATTTTCTATAAGCGTTAGCGTTCTCCAAAGATTTTATTTTAATGTAAAGTGCCTGGTTCTGCAGTCTCGAGGAAGGCAGTAACTTTTCATTAACTTCATTTTTCATTTTTATCTTTCTCTGAGTGTTGCAGAACATAGCATATGATTTTGAATGTCATGTAATAACAACTCTAAAATTATCTGCCCTTATTTCCATTTGACACTAATATTTGATATGTTAAGTTACTCAGATCTACAAATGCAGGTCTGCCTCTTTCTGCCTTGGGTGACAATAACACCTGTCAGTTTTGCATTTTCTTATTGAATTCCTGTTGCTAATGACTGCTAATTTTTTTAAAAAAAATAGTGTGTGTGTGTGTGTGTGTGTGTGTGTGTGTAGACACAAAGAGAGAGAGAGAGAGGGAGAAAGAGGGAGAGTGGAAGGGGAGAGGGGTTGAGACAAAAGAGGAATTCCAACTAGCACCAAATAAAAAAGAAAACAACTTCGTATTTTTGATTTATCTGAACAATTTAGATCTTGCAAAAGTGACCAAAAGTGACTTCTAACCTTAAACAACATGCAGGCTTACTTTCACTTTAAAAATGAATACATAATGAAAGCTTTATGCATTTCAAAGTGTGTATATTATTTAATTATATCACAATGATATCTGTATGTGGGCTGTAGATTAGTGAAGGAGCCCTTGTGCCCCTCCCACATAGTCTCTTCCTAGGGGAACCATTCTGAACCTTATACAGGGTTTTCTTTCTTTCTTTTTTTTTTTTTGCGGTACTGGGGTTGAACCCAGGGCCTCGCGCTTGCATGCTCTGCAAGTGCTGGACCACTGAGCTGCACCCTCAACATTTTTTTTTTTTAACATTTTGAGACAGGGTCTTGCTAAGTTACAGAGACTTCCTCTGGTCTCGAACTTGGGATCCTCTTGGCTGCGCCTCCCGAGCCGATGGGATTACAGGCGTGCACCACCGTGCCTGGCCCTTCTACAGTATTTTCATATGGCATGTGCAATGACCCAATGACATCTTTTCGGCATTGGCGAGGGCTTTCTGCCATGGCAGGGTTGGGCTGGGTCCATCCCCAGCCCGCTCCGTCCTGACCCCTCCCTGCTCTGCGCCCCAGCTCCTGTCCTGTCCCCGGATGCCAACGTTTATTGGCTTTTCCTCCTGCGCGCGCTGACCTGTGGATCCCACACACCGCACTGCGCTGATGTAGGACACGGGCACCGTCCAGTGAAGAGCCACACGGTGTTTGTGGCTGGGTTTGTTTTAGGCCTGGCTCGTTTTTCTGGAGTTGTTGCCTACGCAGCCGCTCAGGTTGTGCCCTGCGCAGTGCCAGGGGCTCTCGTCATGGACCCCATGTCATGAACCAGGGTCGCGCAGGGTGGTGGCTCCAGCTGGTCCCTTTCTTGTTTCTTCACTGGCTTTTGGCCACCATGCAGCCTCCTTTTCCTCCCCTTTTCCTTTCCCAAGCACCTGTGCCTTGGAGTCCACGTGGCTCCACCTCCTCCGAGGGCGGGCTGCGCCTCTCTCGTCTAACAGAGTTCGCTTGTTCCCCAGCCTGTGATGTTAGGTGGCAGGAGGTGGGTCCCCCTTACCATGGGCCCTTGTTCCCCAGCTTCATCCCGCTGGAGGAGGGATGTGCACAGAGGGGAGGGTCCTGAAGCCAGCCCTCCCTGGGTTTAGAAGCAGTTACCTAAGGGTTTGGTTTTGCTGAGGAGTAGACCTGTGGTCTGATTCACCTGTGTCTCTCTTTCTCGGGAAGCTTTTCATGGTCCATCTTTGCCCTTAAATTTCATCTCATTCTTTCACGTGTGTTGGGCTGGACACGTGGCAGTCCCTTCAAAACGAAGGCACAGGTCGGCACCATCATTCTTTGGTCATTTTCTTCCTCCTGTGTTAGTCCTTCCTCAGACACCCGGTGCCCCTTCCCTGCCTGTTCACCATGAGGATCGAGTGATGAGAGGCACTGAGAGAGCTACAGACGTGTCTGGGCTCCCACAGGCCTTTCTGGGGTGCTGGGAACGTGCAGACACCAGGAAGGGAGGTTTGGCTCTAGGGCTGCGCAGCTCTTCGGTGCTTTCCAGGGAGAATCTGCTCAATTCACTTATAGGCTCTCCTCCTGTTGAGTCAACACCTGGGGTGGGGTGGCCGTCCCCCTACCCTAAGAGCTGCCACACTTTAGTGCTGACCCCTAGGCCTGTGGGAAGGACCTCACAGGAGTGACTAAGGCTTTGAGATGGGGTCAGCCACTGGGTCCAGTGTAGCCACTCAGGGCCCTGAGCTGCGGAGAGGCAGGAGCGTCTGGGGTGTAGACGGAGCAACCTGGGCTTTCCAGCTAAGGCAAGGCAAGAGAGCCCCTCATGAGCCACAGAGAGGCAGTAACCTCAGTCATGAGGCAGCCAAGGCACGAGAACAGGACGTGCCCACAAGGCCAGCACCATCCGAGGACGCTGGGCTCCCCACGCTCCGGTGGGTCCTGGCAGACTTGCCACCTTCTTGATTTGCCTGGGTTGGGCTGCCCACCATCCTGCACCCAGCCAGTGGCTGGCTGTGTCCTCCGAGGCACCCTGGGTGCCCTGCTCACCTCAGCTCAGGATCCTGCTCTCTCCACGCTGTCACCACTGCCCTGCTGTGTGATGCAGTGGAGGTGAAGACTGCGTGCCTCACTGCCCTGTGTGTGATGCTCGGAGGAGGAGGTGAGGACTGTGTGTGCCTGACTATCCTGGGTGTGACGCGGAGGGGGAGGAGGACTGTGCATGCCTGACTGTCCTGCACTGAAGGTCCACAGTGTGGCACGTGGCACAGTGTGGAATTCTGTGGTGAGTCTGAGGATACCGGGTTGGAAATGTCCTGTGACCCTCAGACGACGGATAGGAAGTGTGGATCCAGTGCGTGTAGGAACTGCGAACTCCAATATTTTGTAGAGTTGACTTTGGTTCCCCAATATGCTGGTAACAGCTGTGTGGTTTTCGGCAAGTCACTTAACCCATCTGAGCCTGTTTTATCATCCAAGCCATGGAGACACCTATAGTCAGTCCGTAGAGTTGTGTAGGGAATCGTCAGCCAAGAGAGTAACACAGGGCTAGGCAGACACTTGGGAGCAATTTGACAAACAAAGAGGGCATTGCCTCTGCTGCCTCTTTGCACACACACACTCTCTCTCTCTCCCCCTCTTTCTGTCTCTCTCTGACACACACACACACACACACACACACACACACACGCATGCGCGCCTCCTTGTGAGAATGCTATAGGTCCTAATCCCTCCTCTGGATGATAAAAGAGACATTTGTGCCCGTTGGATTGCAGGTCGGCTTCCAGGCCACGGAGGCCAGCACATCTGCCTTATTTCTCCGCAGCACTTTTAAATGTGACCCCAGTATCTGGGAAGTTTTGAGTCCTGGGGAAATGTGGGCCCGTGAGTCATTCTGCCTCTCTAAGACCCATTCTGGAAAAGCCTCTTCTTTAAGGCCCCATGCGCTGGGACCCAAGCTGGTGGCCTAGAGCCACTGGCCAAATCCAGCTGCCACCTGTGTCTTAAGGGTCACGCGTTACGGAATGATGTTTGCAGTTTAAGTGTTAAATGGTTAAAATTAAACAAAAGAAGAACACTGTTTCGGGGTGTCTGGTAGTGATGTGGAGCTGAGATGCCAGGGCCCATCAGCAAAGCCGAGTTGTGAGGGTCTCACACTGGCTGAGTGCTCAGGAGCTGCTAGTGCCACAGTGGGGTAGCGCTGAGTGGTGGTCTCGGCCTGGCCTCGGGGCAGCAGTGTCAGCTGCGGAGCTCCACGTGGGGGTCACCCAGCCTTGCTCTGGCCTCGACCCCTGTGATGGCCTCAGATCCCACCCAGAGCTTCGTAGTGGGAGCTCCCAGAGCCCTCCAGCAGGGTGGTGGCGTCACGCGCTTGAGACCCTGCCCCACACTCTGCCAGGACAGGTGGGAAGTGGGCTTCCCTTAGACTCTGTGGGCCTCAGACACTTTCTAGACCCTTCCGGCTATTGTTCATTCTTTAACAAAGTCAGTTTTCTCCTGAGATGATTCAGTGTGGGGTTTGCCACCAAGAGCACTGTTGCGGCTGGGAACTCCAGCAGACCCAGCTGTCCTCCGTGCCCTCCAGAAAGGTTTTCCCCAGCGGGGACTGGGCCTTCTTTCCGTCGGAACAGGGGTGCTCATGCCCAGGGTGCTCAGTCATGAAAGACACAGCGCCTCCTGCCGTGGACGTGCTGAGCACTTCCTGTGCTATGGTTCTAACATCGTGCCTCTGGTCCATAGATCCAGTGAGTGCAATGGGTGGAAGCTGACAGTGACATTTGGCCCAACATCCCTCGGCTGGGAAGAGCCAGAGTTGGCCTTGGCACCCAGGCCTGGGCTCTCCTCCCGGCTGGTCTAGGGGATAGCGTGGGGCTACCTCTTGCTACAAGCCTGGTGTCCTGTGTGCTGGGTTTCCTTTGCCACTGGAGGGCCAGAGAGAACCATGTGAGCGCAGCCACATCCTCCTCCTCCTGGCACCCAGGAGTCTTCATGTTTTGAAGGGGCAGCAGGACCTCCCGAGTGCTGGGGTAGCAGCCAGTCAATCAGCGTGAACCCCTTCTCATCACCTGCCATGGGGTGCGGTACCTTGAGCTCCTGGGCTGAGTGCCATGGGCCCTGGCCATGGAAGGACGCTGGAGTGGGGAGACATCAGCGCCGTCCTGCATGGCCTTATGGATGTCAGAGTCGGACACGGGGTGGGGGCGGGGGTCTCTTCGAATCTTCACATCTGTGTGGGCACTGGCACCCCAGTCAACCTCAGTCTCATGTGGACACCTAACAGAGAAGCAGAAAGATGAATCTATATAACACTATGTGTGTATATCTTCTTTTGGGGCTGGGATTTAGCTCAGTTGGTAGAGTGCTGCTCTGCAGTCTCTGAGGTCCCGAGTTTGATTCCCAGCACCGCAAAATGGGAGAAGGACATGGCAACCCACTCCCAAGGCAATCCTGAAACAGTCAGCCATTGAAAACCCTATGAGGGTCACTGAGTCGGACTCGATGGCACCTAACAACAACAACAACATATCTTCTTTAGAAAAATGTGTGCACATACCACATAGTCTCACATCTAACCCACGCTCTGGTTTTGATGATTCCTTGAATGGAGAAATGCTCGCAATTCTAATCCGCCCGTCTCCTTCAGCTGCTCCTCATCCAAAGGCGACTGAGTGACTATGCTGGTGGAGTGGTGGGGAGTGCTGGTAACATCTCAGTCAGGGCCTGCGACCGCCAGGGTGATGCACAGCAGGCAAATAATAATAATAATAATAATAACTGGTAGGGCTCAGTGGCGCACACATGTAATCCCAGCAGCTTGGGAGACGGAGGCAGGAGGATCTCAAATTGGAGACCAGAGGCAGTCTGCGTAACTTAGCAAGACCCTGTCTCAAAAAAAAGTCAAAAAAAAAAAAAAAAAGGGCTGAGGACACAGCTCAGTGGTCCAGCACTTGCAGAGCATGCAAGTGCGAGGCCCTGGGTTCAACCCCCAGTATTGAAAAAAATAATAATAATGATAATAACTGAAATAGCACATTCTCCAAACTAACTCCCAACTTCAACCCTAATCCTTACGGGATTCTAACCTGCATCTGATATTTGAGCCCAGGAAGACTCTAAAATAAACGGTGCATGTGTGGATTCTGCCCCGTCCCCTAGCTGAGAAAAGCAGGAGCAGTCGCACACAGCGCTTCGAGAGCAGCTTAGCTGCAGTGGCTTTCCTCCAGCTTAGCTGCAGTGGCTTTTCTCCAGCTTAGCTGCAGTGGCTTTTCTCCGTATAGATTTTGAGGTTTCGTTTTAGTGTGGAGAAAGGCACTCGGCATGATAAACTCCCTTCACAAACGGAGGGAAATAAATACTTCCCGCAAAGCACTTCATGAAGTATATTTTTCCCAGGGAGCTCCATTATTTTAAAATCAGTTCCTTTTTTATTTTCTTTTCATTTTTATTTTAAGGGCCCGGCCAGCTGGTCTCCTGGCCAGGGCCTCGGCCTGCTCTCTACGCCGTCCCGGCCATCACTCACGTTCAGTGGGCAACGGGGAGCCATTGCTGAGCATCAAATCATCATCCGGTCAACCGGTCTTGACACGCCTTAAAAGGGAGATGGATGGACGGTCAGCTGCCTCCGTGGACGATATTCCCCGGCAAGTGCTCTTGCCCCTGGGCTGCTCCTCGGGTTTTCTTTCTTTACTTCTGTTGTAGGGGAGATGCCACAGGCTGAGCACTGCCGGGAGCGCTGTACCCCTGAGCTTTCCGCCCTGGGACACAGAGGATCCATGCCCCGGTCAGTTGAGGACAAAGCCCAGTGAGCAGAAGTGGCTGGCAGGCATCTGTGCTGGACGTCGTCACGTGGCTAGATCCCCTGGAAACATGGAGGGGAGACAGGAGCCGGGCCTCCAGCTCACCACCTGGCCCCACGCACTGGCTTGTCTGCCCTCAGAAACAAGGCAGGGTCAGGCCTGGTCAGCTGGGGTGGGAGAGGTGCTCACTGGGAATGACAGAGCACCACCCTCCAAGCCTCTGAAAAATGAATGCATTGATTTTCGTAAAAGAACAGAGAAACTGAGCATCTCTCCAGGAGACAGAGCGACAAGGACACTTGCCTGGGGGCCACGGTGGGGCTTCTGTAACAGAGTGCCGCGAGCTGGGTGACTTGCAACAGCAGAAGTCTGAGGTCAAGGGGTGGGCAGGGCCGAGACTCCTCTAAAGGCCCTGGCATGAGCCCTCCCCGCCTCTTCCAGCTGCTGTGGCCCAGGGCGTTCTGTGCCTTGTGACTCTGTTGATCTCTCCAGGCTCGGCCGCCATCTTGGCACAATGCTCTCCTGTTGTATATCTGTGTCCAAATTTACTTCATGTAAGGACATCTCATGGCTGGGATTTAGCTCAGTTGGTAGAGCCCTGCACTTCAGTCTCTGAGGTCCCGAGTTCAATTCCCAGCACCGCAAAACTGGGAGAAGGACCTGGCAATCTACTCCTGAGGCAATACCGAAACAGCCATTGAAAACTCTATGAGGGTTGCTATGAGTTGGATACCAACTTGACGGCACCTAACAGCAACAAGGACATCCCTGCTGGATTCAGGACCACACCAAACCAGAGTGACTTTGTCTCAAGTTGATTGCATCTGTCAAGACCCTATTTCCAAATAAGGCCACACACAGGAGCTGGGTTAAGACTTGGGCACATCATTTTGACAGCCATGACTCTTCCCTGGGCTCCCAAGCCGAGGCTCTTTCCTGTCTTGCCATGTGAGTTCACGTCCTGAGTCATGCATCTATTCTGTAGCCACGCTAGGCTTTGTAATTATGCTCACAATCCTGGGTACCAAAAAGCAGGAAGCAGTGAGCTTTTTCTCAGCGATGCTGACGCCTCCATCCATTTGCTCTGGTGCTCAGCCTTTGCAGAACTTTCTAACCAATTACAGATGGTCCAGAAACCTGGAGACCCACCCGCCCTGGTCCACCTGGGTGAAGGAAAGCTCAGGGTTTCTTAGTCTCAGGGCAGTTTCTCTCGTCCTTGTCATTACTTATAGTTGTCTTCTACCCCTTGGTCTGAACAGACACTATGCTCCTAGGTACAAAAGGTCAGATTTCAGCACTGTGTGCCTCCAGAAACTCAGCTGCTTCGTGCCACGCCGATGTCGATAATCATGCTCCTCTTCCGTTCAGGAACCAATAAAATTAACCCGAGCCAAAGGTTGGCTTTCACCTACTTCATGAATATCTGTGCTCTGCTAAGGCAAAGGCAGCCAGCAGAGGGATCACAAATCACCTAAGTCAGTTCCCAGGCTGCACTAAAACTATATCCTAGGAGAGCGAAGAAGTCCAATAGGGCTGACCCCACGCAGGCACCAACCAGCAGAAAGGAGGGCTTAGCTTGCACATGGAATGATAGGAGTATGAGGTGGGATAGTCACTTATATTTAATCTTGCTGGAAGTCAGGCACCACGGTGTACATCTGTGATCCCAGTGACTCGGGAGGCTGAGGCAGGAAGACCACAAGCTGAGGCCAGAGGCAGCCTGTGCAATGTAGCAAGCCCCTGTCTCAAGATAGAAAATTAAAAATGGGCCAGATGTGTGGTCCAGGCATAGAGCAATTGCAAAGTATGTGCGAGGCCCAGGTGTCAACCCCCAAGGTACAGAGAGAAAGGAGAGAGAGAGAGAGAGAGAGAGAGAGAAAGGAAGGAAGGAAGAAAGGAAGGAAGGAAGAGAGGGAGGGAAATGAAAGAAAAGAAAAGAAAGAAAAAGAAAAGGAAAGAAAGAAGAAAGGAAAGGAAGAAAGAATAAAAGAAAGAAAAAGAAAGAGGGAAAGAAAGAGAATGAATCTCACTGGGAATGGTTGCTCCCCATTCGGACGTGTTTTGGGTGCAGCAGTGGTAGTGTCTTCCCACAGCGTCCCTCCCTAGCTGGCGTTCAGTGGCCGCCCAGCCGCACAGTGTGCAGCGATGGGTGTTCAGGGTGCACTGGTTTAGCTTGTGAATTGGCATTCTTCACTGAGCACCTCCATAAATCTCACAATGTCTTTTGTCCCCTGCACCAGTGGATGTCTTGGGAGGTGCCTTTAGCCTGGTGGCTCCCTTAAGGGAAGCTGACGTCCCGATGGACTATTCCCTTGTTTGTTTGGGAATTTGGGGGTGAACGCCCATGACTCCCTAAGGCTGTCACTTTGGCAACGACTGTCTCTGGCTGGTGGCCCATTTCCCATTTCGGAGGGGCAGTTTTTCTCTGAGCAGTTTGGCGCTGTGTTCGTAGTGGGAATGAGGTGATATTTCGTGAGCTCTGTGTGGCCGACCCTGTAAAGGCAGCTGGAAGGAGGGCTACTGTCCAGGATCTCAGGTGCCCTCCTGCTAAGCCTAGCAGCTGCATCTGCCTCAGTCTCCTTCAGAGTGCGAGTGTGGCCAAAGTTCAGAGACGCTGCCTGTGGTGCGGAGACCAACGGGAGAGCACAGCAGGGTGGCACTGGGCAGTCCTGCCTGGGCCATGGAGGCTGGGTGCACAGTGACACGACAACAGTGCTATTTCCCATCTTTATTTTAGTTTTACTTTTATGTTTCCTACAACAAGCCTGCAGCCGTACCACAGTGGCATCTGGTCCCATCAGATCCCGGAAGCTAAGCAGGGTCAGGCCTGGTTAGTACTTGGATGGGAGACCACCTGGGAACACCAGGTGCTGTAGGCTTGGGAGAAGGACCCGGCAACCCCCTCCCAAAAGAAATCCGCCATCAAAACCCCTATGATCAACAGAGAAGCACTGACAATAGTGTTTTGTATGTTGTACATAGGGCCGCTATGAGTTGGACACTGACTTGATGGCACCTAACAACAACAGCAAACATTGAAATGTACTCATAACCAGTGTGTACTGTGAATGGTCACCTTTCTTCTCATGCCCTGGGTTGGACAATAGGAGCAGGCAGCGCTGAGGCACATCAGAGGGACCTGACTTTCCTTCATGGTGCACAGCTGGGCGGTAGGCACTGTTGGGTATGGTTAAGAATGTTGTTACTGTAAGTCTTCATTGTAAGCATCCTTTAATTTTTTTCCCTCCAATAAGCTCTAAGGAGCAGGCTGTTTGGCCCCTCCATTGACCGTATCCACCCCTTATTGCTGCCTTGAGTGGGGACCGGTTGTACTGTCATCATGGCAGTCCACAGATGCCCCAAGGAAACACCACTTGGGCTGCAAGGACCATGGTTGCCATGGCTCCTCCTTTGGGAGGCGTTGTTCAGTCATGACCACGCCAGGCAGCTTGCATGGCTACAGGCTTCGGTGGCCTCTAGATGATGCTTATGACCCCATGCTACTCCCCTACAGGCTGAGGAGGAGCCCTTCCCCCAGGAACTCAGCTGAAACCTTGTGTTTGGCACCGTGTGAGGCCTGTGATTGGTGGAACTGGAAGCTATTTGCTGATTGGTGGGAATTTCGAGCTGATCACAAGCACACCATGTCCCTTTCTAGCTATGTAAGCCGCTGCTTGCCACTCCTTCCAGGCCAGCCAGGAGGCCCGTTCCTGTGTGCTGCCTCCTGGAGCTGTAGTGTTAGGCCCCATAAAGGCTTCTCTGCTATGCCTTCTTTGCCTGTGATCTTATCATGAGCAAAACAGCAAGAGCAGGGAAGACCCCGGGGCACCCAGCTCTAGCAGGAGCAGTGGCAGTGTGGTGGCAAGAGCAGCAAGGAGGCAGCTGGGGATTGCCAGAGAATCCTCCTCAGCTGAGCGCCTTGCTACCCAGAGCTCAGAGCTGTGACGACAAGAGGAAGCTGAGAGTTCCAGAGAGTCATGGAGAGCCAAGGGCCCCAAAGACCCTAAGCTCAGAGATGGAATACTAGAAAACGGGCGGCTGAAGGGCTCCAAAGAGCAACCGAGGTCAGAAACTTTAAGAAGCTAAAACGGATGGCAGAGAAGCTGAGACGACGGAGGAGCAGAGTCTACGAGGAGCCGCAGGAGGGGCCCTAGACTATGGGAACCACAAGCCCTGGTCCCTCGAAGAGGCCGAGAGAGCCACCAAGGGTTAAAGAGCAGAGGGTCCCAACACCCAGAGCTCAGGAGCCGCAACACCAGCTGCTGGGTGTTGGCCTCCTAAGCCTCGAGCAATAAGCCTCTGCCTTGAACTCCTGTAGCAGCAAGCCTCCAGTTCCAACAACTGTAACCATGAGTCTCTTGTTCTCAGGGCCTAGAGCTATAAGCAGATTGAGGTTTAGCTCAGTTGGTAGAATGCCTGCTCTGCAATCTCTGAGGACCCAGGTTCAATCCCCAGCACTACAAAAAAATGGGAGAAGGACGTGGCAGTCCACTCTAAAAATAATCCCGAAAACAATCAGCCATTGAAAACCCTATGAGAATCACTATGAGTCAGATGTGACTCAATGGTACCTAACAATAACAGAGCTATAAGCCCCTGGGTTTGAAAATCTGCCTGTGAGCCTCTGGAACTTGGGACTGTCCATGCTAATGGAGCCACTCTCAACACATGCTGTCCGTTAAGAAAGGGACAGAGTCCTGTAGGACTCTACAGTCACTTCAAAAGTCTGAGAGGTGAGCTGGGCATGGTGGCGGCATGGTGGCGCATGCCTATAATCCCAGCGGCTCGGGAGGCAGAGGCAGGAGGATCGAAAGTTCGAGACCAGAGCAGTCTGTGTAACTTAGCGAGACCCTGTCTCAAAAACTAATGGAGCCAGTGGGCCATCCTTGCCTATCCAGGATGTCTATCCAGATAGAGCAAGAGAACCTCTAGCCAGCCATCTGTCACTTCCTCCTTGTGGGGTATTGTCTTTAATAAAGAACCTGCAACACACACTGCATGACAGAACAAGAAGGAGCAGGGGCTGGTCAGGGGTGAGGGGGAAGCCTGTGGTGTGGCCGAACACCTGGCTTCCACTCAGGTGATCCTGCTCGCACTCTCAGGGAGAAAAAGAACAAGAAAACCTTTTTATTCCTTTTAGCACTGCTTATTTATAAAATATTTTATTAGGGTGTGCACTGAGTTTAAACAATTCATACAATTTGAAATTTGGGGTTTCCTTCCTGAGGAAGCCTGTGGCGCTCCAGTGAGAAGAGGCAGCCATTTCTGAGTAGGGTGAGGGAGCTCAAGGCACCCAGAGGTGCCCATGTCCTGCCTTCCACTGTAGTCTGGGAATTCCCGTGGATGTTTTTAAAAGACCATCCATCTGGGCCAGGTTTGTGGTTGGGCAGGGCATGGTGTTGATCTCAAACACAGACGGTCTGACAAATGAGAGCAGGTACCACGGCCAACGCTCTGGATCGGCCCGCACAGAGCAGGAGAGTTTGCCAGGGCTGGCGTCTCCTGGTGCTGGCTTCGTGGTTTGGGAACAGGGCAGGGTGCTGTGGAACGTGAAGGTCTTTGCTGCTGCAGCTCCTAGGTGCCACCAGGAAGTCTCGGATGTCCAACTGGAGAGCATAATTAGCTTTGGGCCCCATGTGCACAGTCACACAGAGAAACGATCCTCGATTTTAAGCTCAGACGGACCTGTGTTGCCTCCGAGAACAGTCCCCGTTGGTCCTCCAGATGAACTCTGTTTGTATATGTTTATCACACTCTGTAGGCTCTACACTACAAACACACTTTGGGAAAGTATTTGAAGAATTGCTCATCCGTATTTTGGGGACTGTCATACTTTCTGGCTAGAAGCTTATTTTCATAACATGGGGAGCAAAGCAGAATTTTCGTGAAGATTGGTGAACACACACAACTGAATTTCTGCTGGAAGAGCGGGTTGCAAATGGAAATGCTACTAGACAAGGGACATAAGGAATTTCCCAGTCTTTTAAAGCAGTCATATTTTAAGAAATAACTTATGAAATAACATCACATGTTAAACCCCAAAAGAATGCTATCTCTTCAGAGTAAACACTGCCTAGGAAGCGTTCCAACAGGAGTGAAATTCTTTCCTCGTCCAATGATTGCACCACGCGGCAGGACCTACAGCTCCCTCAGCACCCTCTGGGGCATCACTTTGTAGAGAATGTGCTGGGAAATTAAGAAATAATTCTCCAATCACTGAGAAGCCTGCTATTCATTTTACAAATTGATTCTTATAATAATCATGTCCTTTAGTTATTCAATTTTAATAATGAGCTGAACATTAATCTGAGTTCAAAATGCCAATTCAGAGAGCTTACTTCCATTGTATGTTTTATTTGGTGGCTGGAAATTTGTACTTGATTTGGACAAAAGGTTGTAATCATCTCTTGGTATCTTGTTTTCAGTTTTTGGAGACAACTAATTGTGAACAAAGCTCACACCTTATCCTGCTCACCAACTTCGAGCATTTTGCATAGGACTTTCACATCTTGCTCTTGGCTGTTTTTAAGTGGAGGAGGTGCTTTTGTCTCTCCTTGAATAAAGCAGGACCCATGTGTGGCTGCCCAGAGCCGTGGGTTTTGTGGGCTCCTGTCTGCAGGGGTGTGGACTCTACAGGTGGAGATGACAAGGCCCTGGGTGACATAGCCAGCTGTGTGTGACTTGTAGGGAGAAATTGGGAGGAAATTGGCAAAAAACCCAAAACGGGGAAAACAGCTAAATCTAGGGAAAATAAAGGTAACTTGGTTGGACATTTGTACAAAACCCGTCACAAATCCCCCGAACCTGATTGGACAATTGGGCTCAAAGCTGATTGGCTCAGGCCATTCCATGGGCGAGCTATATAAGGAGCTGCACTGTGGCAGCTTGACCCCTTTTCTGCCGGGACCATCTGCTAAGCAAGACCTTTCCCTTTTGGCCCAGATCTTCAACCAACAACAAGGAAACAGCCTCCCCTTTTGGCCCCGGCCTTTGACCACCAAGGAAACAACTTCACCTTTTCTCTCGCCCAGACCATCGGCAAGGAAAGACCCTTTTTGGCCCAGACCTTTGACCAACAAAGACTCTGCTCTCCTGCTGCAACCATCAACAAGGAAAGAACCCGCTCTCCATTTGATCACCAATGAAGCAAAAACTGTCTCCTCGTGACCACCGAGACCACCAACATGGGTGTTTGCCCCTGGAAGGCAAAAGTGCGTGAGACTTTTCCTTTCTCCCATCTCTGCCAGCTTCCTGAGGGCTGCAGGAATCCATACCCCTCATCCAAGGGTCCCGAGTGAATTGTGTTTAGTATCTGTGTGCATGGCAGCACTGCCTGTCTGAACATCCAGTCTGGGCCGGGAGGCGCGTGCCCCTCATGACTGACATGGGGGCCAGTTTAAAAAGAAAAGGCGGCAGGAAATGCCAAGAACTGTGTAGAGACAGTCAGGTGAAGGTCTCTGTACCATAGCCCCCAGAGGGTGCCATCGGGCGTTACACATCACAAACTTGTCCTGTGACATTTATTTAGGGACACCAAGGGTGTTGCTCGTGGGTGCTCTCTTAAAAATTCCAACAGGTCATCACCAGGTAGTATAGTTCGGACTTGACTTTAGACAGTAGTTCTAACAGCTGGATGTGGACTTCTAAGCCACACCTCTAGGACAAGGACTCCTTGGACCGTTAGGAAGACCTCAGTGGAGGAAGCCAGTGAGGAGTCAGCTGAGGTGAGATGGTGACAGACCCTGGGCTGTGGTCTGGTCCACCTGTGCCAACAGGGTGCCTCCTAAAACCATGCCTTTATATAAAATGTGTCTGCCAAATGGCCATGCTAAGTACGGCCTATTGTTATCAGAAAGATCAGTGTGTGTGTGTGTGTGTGTATTTACATCTTCTGAGCTGATTCAATTCTGATGGATGTGTCTCCTTAGCCTCTTCCTTTTCCTCTCCCCTCTTATTCCCTTCTCTTCCTGAACTTTCTTTAAAATCCCTTAGGTGGGGCCAAGTGAGTGAGGACGGGAATGGCTGTGGCCAGAGCTCATGGGTCCCAGCCCGAGGGGAGGGGTTCTGGCCACAGTGGCATACAGTTTCTGTGGAGAGGGGCGTGTTGGAATGTCTTTAGGGGAAGGGCTGTCTTGGGGGAGGAGTACCCTTGGGGTGAGGCCTGCAGACACCCCTTGGTTGGTGACCCATGTGCACTGTGTGCGCCCACAGGAGGCAGGAAGGATGTGGGCCCCTCCCGGGACGTCCTGATGAGGAAACCACACAGGTTGGTGTCACAATGGGGACGCCATGGACAGGCTCAGCCAGGGGGCGCTCTCTTCCTCCATCACAAACGTCACATGACTTCTCGAGTCTGGGCTGGAAGAAGAGATAAATGAAAGGTTAATCAGAAAAATAAGCGATGGTCTTTCCCTCCATGCCGACACTCTCTGTCAATTTAGAGCACTGTTTCAACCTGTTAAGCAGTAACTGCCGAGTCCTGCTGCTCTGCGGGCTGACAGACACAGGAGACGGCGGCATCTTCCCAGCCACATGTGCTACCAGGGCTTCTCTTCCTTCTGTCCTGCTAACCTTTAGATTGTTGTTGTTGTTGTTAGGTGCCGTCAAGTCGGTATCCGACTTATAGCGACCCTCATAGGGTTTCCAATGGCTGACTGTTTCAGGATTGCCTTGGGGGTGGATTGCCAGGTCCTTCTCCCATTTTTTCGGTGCTGGGAATTGAACTCAGGACCTCAGAGACTGCAGCGCAGCGCTCTACCAACTGAGCTAAATCCCAGCCCCAACCTTTAGATAGGGGCGTTTATTCCACAGCGGAAGTCATTACCCAAATCCGAGTTGCCAGAGCAGCAGAAGTGTGTTTTCAGGCTTGTAAAGTCCACTGCAGATTCAGGGGTGGTCTAGCCAAGTGAGTTCTGGGGACTCAGCCCCGAGGCTCCTCCAACGATGGGCTTCTCTTCTCAACATGTGCTGTCAACAAGAAAGGGACAGAGTCCTGTGGGACTCTACAGTCACTTCAGGGGTCTGAGAGGTGAGCCCGGCGCGGTGGTAGCGCACGCCTGGAATCCCAGAGGCTCGGGAGGTGGAGATGGGAGGATCGAAAGTTCGAGACTAGAGGCAGTCTGAGTAATTTAGCGAGACCCTGTCTCAAAAGGTAAAAAAATGGGCTGGGGGTGCAGCTCAGTGGTCCAGCACTTGCAGAACATGTAAGCGCAAGGCCCTGGATCCAAACCCCAGTACCACAAAAAAAAAAAAAAAAAAAAAAAAAAAAGAAGAAGAAGAAGACGTCTGAGAGGTATTTGCCTGCATATCATTGGTCAAAACAAGTCCCATGGGGGGGATGGCATTGAACAGTCTGATGCATCTAGAAAGAGCAAAGGAAAGAGAGAAGGGTGGACACTAGCCTCCCCCACACTCCCTCCAGTGTGCAGGAGAGGACAATCGAAATAATTATCTAATGGGTGAAAGTGTTGCCTTGATGCAGAGCAGGAGACTAGAAATTTTGTAGCCCTGTAGCCAGAGAACTGCAGACTCAGGACTCAGAAACAGTTCTTCTGTCTTTGAGGTCAATCCGCCTTTCATGAGAGATGCTGCTACCTCCCAGCATGGTACCGCTCCTCAAAGTCCCATTGTGACAGGGAGCAGGATCCTGGGGCCGCACCCAGGACAAAGTCAGAGTGGGGCAGCGATGGCAGGGCTGAGCGTGGGGAGGTTGTGCCCTGAGGCTGGGAAAACCCACACATCGGGAAGAGGCTTCCGGTGAAGGAAGAGGGGGCGGCCAGCTGGGGTCCAGAGATGCAGAACCTGTAGGTGATAGGCAGACAGACAGGCAGACAGGCAGATAGACAAGTGGAGGCTTCATACAGAAATCAGCCCATGGAGGCTTTGAGGCCTAAGTGGCCATCTGTGGGCTGGACTCTGAGGAGTGGAGTATGGAGGCCTGAGAAGCGGGAGCTCAGAGGTTTGAGGTGCAGGAACAGTGGGTGTCCCCACAGACGAAGAGAGGGACAATGACACTTCCTCCCTTCCCCAGCCTCTGCCCTGCCAGGGCCCTCACGGGATTGCATGAGCCAATTCACGGTGCTGAGGGCAGATTTCCTCTGCTCAGTCCACTGATTCAAATATTAATTTCTTCCCCAAACTCTCTCATGGACATGCCCCAAAGTAACGTTTTGCCAGTATTACCACTAGCTATGGGGTGTCCCTTAATTTTGTCAAGCTGACACATAAAATTAACCTTTACAAAATGCGTAGATTGTAAATAGATGGGGACATGGGGTGGGGGAATGCTTTGCTTTATTTTGTTTCATTGAGTTTTCAAGATGGCAAAAAATTGAACTTGTTTGTATTGAGGATTTCTGATATCCTGAGGGTCTGGGGGTCTTTTGGCTCTGAAAAATAATAATGAGGAAAAGCGATTAGCCATTTTAATAGCACAGGAAGGTTGGACCTTCACCAGCTCTATTTGCTTTTTGACTTTGGGCAATGAGCAGATAAATAAGCCTCCCCCAGGAAGGCTTGCTGACTGTGCAGTGAGTGGAGCGACAGCAGGGGAGGCTCCTGTGTTATGCAAGCCCTGCTGCCATCCCAGGCCATGCACTGTGTCCACAGTCACCGGCACCTGGCAATCGGAACAGACGATGGAGGAATGGAGGTCCGGTCTGTAGGGTGAC